>OY720441.1:192774027-192901961 GCA_963082915.1 Dolichopus griseipennis | reverse complement strand
TCGCTTCATTTGAAAAGTGCGATTTTTTAAGTTTTCCCAATAGAACTTCATGATCTATTGAGTCAAATTCTTTTTGTAGTCAATACTAATTAGACCTGTTACATTATTTTTGGATAACAAGGGCTGGGATTGCTGGTTTGAAGAGTTAAGATGACATTCTACGCATGATAATTATCTTGTAATTATCTTGTAATTTAAAAATGTTTCATATCAGTCATTTTAGTTTTTGTTAAAAATATTATTTTAACAATTCTTTTAACTAATTATAATTATAAATTTTATTTCCTTTTAAATTAAAATATATTTCAATATGTTCCTCTCAAAATAACTATTGCAAAGAATAACAATATTGACGTTACGCTTGCCAGCAACTTTGCGTAAGAGTCATCGCTTGATATTCGTAATGAACATTTTTAGAACTAAATAATAAAAATAAATTTTGATTCACTTCTTTCTCAATTAGTAAAGTCTAAAATTGTTGTTAAAAAACTAAAACCATAGTTTAATTCAAAGTTATTTTAATCAGACAAAAACAAAGTAGGTATGTAATAAAACATTTAGACAGAAAAACATAAAGAGACAGCTACGAGTATAATAAGTAAAAATATTATGTACTGCAGCCTTGAAGTTCTAATAATATGGTTTGTGCTTATATAAATTTACTTTTTTTCTACTTATTTCTAATAAGCAAAGAGACAACAATACTAAATTAAAATATTATGTAATACAACCTTAAAGTTCTTAGCAGAAACTTGCAATTTTTTTTTTTGTTATGTAACCTATATTTGGATTATATGTATTTATTCGTGAATATAAAAATTTTGAGAAAAAATTTAACTTTCATACCGAAGGTCTCACATACTATGTGATACAATTTTCAAATAATCGAGTTATCATTATTATACCCTACACCTATAGAATAGGTAAAGGGGTATATTAACTTTGGTATGGTGTTTGTAACCACCTAAAGGAAGCGAGCTAGATATGGAAAAGTATATATATTTGTGATCAGCGTGACCGCCGGAGTCGATATAGCCATGTCCGTCCGTCCGTCCGTAGGCACGATAACTCAAAAAATAATGGAGCTATTTTGATGAAATTTTAACTGTAGGTTACTACGACTGAAAGTACGGCGGGGATTGCATATGGGCGAAATCGGCCCATGGGTTCGGATTTTGGACCTTTTAATCGATCGAAGGGCTAACGGACATATATAAAAAATCACGATAACTCAACAACTAATGACGCTATCTTCATCAAATTTGTGCTGTAGGTTACTAGTAATGAAACTACTTCGGGGATTGCGTAAGGTCGGGATTGGACCAAGGGGTCCGGAACCTAGAACTTTTTGATCGAATTTAGGCCAAACGAGCATAATTCCGAAACCAATGAAGATGGACCCTCCAAATTTGATGTCAGGGTGTCCCTTCCTATTTCCTAAGTGTCTTGGGAATTTGGGCCCCATTGGAGTAGTGGGTCGGGGACCAGACACACATTTCCGAAGACCTTAAAGCATATCTTTAAAATTAATAAAGATAACAACTTGAAAAAAAGTAGAAGCTTCCAATTTGCCACAAGGGTGTTCTTTACTATCTCTTGCGTGTTCCCTTAATTTGGGATCAATTGGAGAGATGGTTCAGTACCCCTCTCAGACCTCCCAAGTTTTAAAAGCTTATAATCGAAATTACTAAAAATAGTAACTTAAAATTAAGATAGACCGTTCAAATTGTGTACAAACGTTAACTAGTACTATAAGTAAAGCGCGGGCTATATAAGGGTGAAATCAGCCCATGGGTTCGGATTCTGGACCTTTTAGTCGGTGTCAGGGATAACCAACATATATTAAAAATCACGATAACTCAACAACTAATGAGTCTGTCTTCATGAAATTTGTGCTGTAGGTTATTGGTAATGAAACTACGGCGGTGATTACGTACGGTGAGGATTGGACAATGGGTTCGGAACTGAGAACTTTTTGATCGAATTTAGGCCAAACTAGCGTAATTCCGAAACCAATGAAGATATAACTTCCAAAATTGGTATCAGGGTGTCCCTTCCTATTGCGTAAATGTCTTTGAAATTTGGGCCCCATTGGACTAGTGGGTCGGGGACCAGCCACTCAGATCCGAGGACTTTAAAGCATATTTTCGAAATTAATAAAAATAGTAACTTGAAACAAATGTAGAAGCTTCAAATTTGGCACAGAGTGTGCTTTACTATTTCTTCCGTGCCCCCCTAATTTGGGATCATTTGGAGTGGTGGTTTAAGATCTCTCTTAAACCGCCAAATGTGTAAAAGCTTATCATCGAAATTAATAAAACTAGTAACTTAAAATTAAGATTGAACGTTCCAATTGTATACAAGGGTTAACTAGTATTGAAAGTATGACGGGACTGCATATGGGCGAAATCGTACCATGGTTTCGGGTTCTGGAACCCTTGACAAGTTCAAGGACTAAAAAACATATATCTTAAAAACACCATAACTCAAAAAATAATGCCGGTATTTTGATGAAATTTAAACTCTAGGTTACTAGTAATGAAAGTACCATGCGAATTGGTTCTGGTCGAGTTTAATTTCAAAGCCAAAGAATATATTTCCTATGTCCTATGTGTCTCCGAAATCTAGACTAAATTGTAGTGGTTCAGCTATGTTCAAAGGTACTTGCTGCATTTATGTAAAATTTATTTGAATATTTATATGAATTATATGAAAAGTTCAAAATTTGTAATTGTATTTTAGAAGTATATTTATTGCATATTTTGCGTTTATAAGCTTTTCTATTAGGTATATAAACTAACCATTTAAAATAATTGCAATTTTTAAAAATTTGGATTATTAAATATATTATGCTTTGATTATCTTTTTATAACAAAATTTAATAATTAGAATTTTTTCATTTTGTAATTGAATTGGAATAAATATATTTTCATTTATTTCAAGTTTGTTTGTTTTTTAATATTTTTAAATAGATAAATTAGTAAGATTTTGTAATATTTTTTAATAGATAGTGTAATTAGAAAATGTTTTTAGTATTATAAAGTTAATTTGGTTAGCTATGTCTTACGATCAAATTAATAACAGCTTTTATGGTGTTAAAATGACTTATGGATATGTTAAATTTGAACCAAATAGGTGTAGGGTATTTCTAAGTCGGTTGCACCGACTGACTGTTTCTTTACTTGTTTTTTACTATTATTATATAAGATATTTCTACTTTGTATATGCCGATGTTACGTCCAAAAACTGAATGCTTTTCAAAAATGTCTATTATCTTATACATATTTTTCTTTAGTATCGACAAAAATTAATAAATTTTTATATAAAATTTTGTTATATTTTCTGAATTACAACGGAAAATATTTAGAAAACGTAATGAATTTATAAAATATATTAACTTCGATTTAAGAAAAAGTACAGTTTAAAAATCTATATCATGTCTTTTTCAGTATTTAAAAATACCTCTAATTGACAGTGCATTTCCAATTTTGGAAAAGAAATTATTTCCATTTCATTATTCATTAATCAACTACATATTCAATTCTGGTTTAAGAAACTGATACAATTATTTCTATTCCATTATTTATTCTTAACTATTTCATGCTAATTCACTCTGTAGGCATATAATAACTGTATAAAAATTGTTATTGGACCTATTTAAATTACATTTTTTTATGGACGCAAGGCCTGTCAATGTTAAACAACATGGCTTTAAATTTTTTTAAACGTAGATTTGCATATTAATATGTCTATTAAGAACTCAAATTAAAGTTTTTTTTTTAAAAATAATAAAAAACATTTACGCATTTTTTATACCCGTATGACTATAGGTGAAAGGGTATAATAAATTTGCCATTACGTTTGTGACGCAGAGAAGAAGGGAGGTAGATATAGACTCCGAAGTGTATGGATCGAAAAATAAATCGATTTAGCTATGTATGTATGTCCGTCCGTCCGTCCGTCATCATGATAACTCAAAAAATAAAGGAGCTAGGATTATGAAATTTTCACTAATTCGCTTTTATGCAATAGCCGCCATCGCTGTCGAAATCCAGCCATTTTAGTTCACGGGTTCGAGTCCTTGCCATACAACTCCTTTTATATGAGCATTACACTACACCTAATAAAGCTGTATGTTTGAAATTTTGCCAAAAGTAATTAACCGGATTAAATAATGTTTATATTACAGTCAAACGGGTATCCCAGAGTTGACACAGTCTACTCTACTACACTCTTCCTCGTTTTTATTAAGAAATATAAATATTTTATTTATTTTTTTTTTTTCTTTATTTATAATATAAAATTAAATATACATATTAATTTAGTTTTTTCAGTACATAGTAAATAGATTGAGACCTATGCCTAAGGCAGTGCGGTCATATAATTTTTTCTAAGAATTATTTAACAATAGAATAAGAAAAAGTAAAACAAAGCAAAAAAAAAAATTTAATGATATTCATTTGACAAATTTTTCATAGGATTTCATCATAAAAATTTACTCTTTTTTTGTATAATTCTTCATATTTTAATTTATTAATTTTTGTTAAATTTTTAAAACAACACAACAAAAAAAATAAAAAAAATTTTAACTTATTTGATTTATTTATGAATGTTAGTTAGTTAATGTAGGATTTAATTATTAGTTGGTTAGTATTTCTAGTTTTATTAAAATATTATGTACAAAATATGGTGGATTTAATCTTTTGTGTAAATAGATTAAGGTTATTAATAAATTTTATTTGTTCTGGAAGTTCATTATATACCTTAAGGCAATTATATAAGCAGTTATTCTTTTGATGTTCTAAAAAGGGAAAGGTAGAAGTTCGATTTATTCCTAGTATTATGGTTGTGTATGTCATAATTCCTATTTAGAATGAAGTTATGTTTTAATTGATTATTAATGATTTTGTACGCAGTTATATAGAGTTCCAGTAATATTATGTTTCTTAAGCTTAGATATTTTATAGTGTATATAGAATCTGTTGGGTGTATCAAGCCTTGTGCAAGCTTGACACATTTTTTATGCATTATGTCTAGTTTATTTAGATGAATTTGTAGATTCTGCTCCAAATAGGTAAAAGATAAGTAATATGTGATTTTATATACGAGGAATATAATGTGTATATCGATTGATCCGAGAGGAACTTACGTAATCTCCTCATCAGGAATATGTATGGAGTTATATTTTTGATTACTTTTTCCAATATGTTTATTCCAACTTAATTTACTGTCAAGTATCACACCTAAATAATTGTAGTTATTGACTATTTCTACATTTATATTATTATATTGAACGGAATTAGAGAAGTTAAGAATCTTGTTTTCAAAGAATAAAATTTTGGTTTTATTTAAGTTTAATAGAAGTCGGTGCTTGGTTAGCCACTCCTCAATTAGCAGTAAATCGTGTTGTATAGATAGATGAATATTTCCCTCAGAATCATCTGCGAATAACTGAATACTACCCTTTAATTTTAAATGAGTGATGTCAATATATAATTTAAAAAGAAGTGGGCCTAAAATAGAACCTTGCGGAACCACTTTTGATATTATTTTTTCATCGCTAAAGTTATTGTTTATACGAACCTTTTGTTTGCGACCTTGTAGATATGACTGGAAGAATTTTAACTTACCTAATGTGAAATTTAATTTCTTAAGTTTTAATAGAAGAATGTCATGCATTATTAATATGCCTGACTAAGGCAGGAGCTAGATGATCTGAAAATTTTTTTATTAGTTTAGTTGAAATATTATCGTACCCCGTAGTAGCAGCTGAATTGAGAGTTTGAATGATTTTGGATACTTCATCTACATTAGTTGGAGAGAGGTCAAAATTACTATAAATATTTCTTTTAAATTTGTCAATGTAATCAAGGTCAATGTTGTGAATATGGATATTTATTTCTTTTGTAATATTAGCAAAATACTCGTTAAATGCTGAAGCAATTTCGTTTTCATGTTCAATTACTTTTGAGTTATGATGTATTACCTGAATTTACCATACTAGAATTGAACATAATATGTTTGTAACAATCCCATAGCTTTTTACAATTTTTAGAGTTATCAATCACTAAGTTAGAAAAATAATTTTTTTTTGCTTTGATTATGAAAGTTCTCACTATAAGTTTGTATTTATTGTATAGATTTTCAGTATGGGTATCATTTGGATACTTTTTTTTAAATTTAAATAGCGAATCTCTTATTTTCATTTTGTCTACAATTTCTTGAGTAATCCAGGTTTTCCTCTTCTTATTTTGCTTTACGGGTACTGTTTGGGTGTTCGTATTTATGAAGCTTTTCAATTTCACAACTAATTCATCAAAGCTTGTTTAGGACTGTAGGACATTCCAGGAGGTATTTGAACTTATCCTTTCATAGTTTAGAACAGTTTTATAATAGGTTTTCCCCTCAGTTATTGGATTCAGACTGGTGGTTATAAAGAACATTTGATGATCGGACAGACAAGAATCTAAAATATGAAATCAGAATTTATTCTGAATAATATCGGTTACGAAATGATCAATAATTGTTTTTGTATTTCTACCAATTCTCGTAGCAAAGTTTTGTTCAACCTTGTTGCAGATTAGGAATCCATTACTTAATAGCGCGTTTGAGTATGAATTAATTACTGCTCCATCTGTATTTAGTAGATTTAAATTAATGTCACCTAGGATGTAGCTTTGCTTGTATTGCAATGTTATATAATCTATTTTGTCAATAAAGTCGCCTATAGAGGTTTCGTGTGCTCTATATACACCAAATATATTTAAGTTTTGTTTTATAAGCTTAACCCCCAAAATATTACTTCTTTGAAACTCTTCGCAGTATATTTGGTAACTATTTATATCATTTTTAATGTAAATCGCAACCCCGCTGTATGACTTATCTCTATTGGCAAAGTAAGCATTATACCCTTCAATATTATAAAATTTGTTTTCTGAACTATGTAACCATATTTCCGTAAGAACAATTACATGAATCTTGTTTCTAAACTGGTTATTTATCAAGGCCTCGACATTGTATAATTTTTTCCTTAAGCTTTGAATATTTAAATACACCATATTGAAATTATTTTTGAAAGTTGAATTTTGTTTATTCGGATCAATATGGGTGAAATAATCTATATTTAATAGATTTTGTATATTAGCTATATCATGGACCATTATTAAATTTAATAAAAATTGGGTGTTCGAAATTAGTAAGTACACAAACCAAAATATTACTGTTGAGACTGGGAACAATTATTATAATGATCATAATAAGCCGAATAAAAACTGATAATTTATGTGGTTGATATTTCTCTACACACAAGGCATAACATCTTAAGTCAAAATTGCAAGTTTTGCAGTAGAAGCGTTTTAAATGAAAAAATGATATGAAAAATTTATTTTTGAAATGTAAGAAATTTTAGAGTAAAATATCGATTGATATTTTAGAAATGCATTAAATGACATAAATTAAAAGAAAATATCTCAAATAATTTAGCCACTAATATGCAAAATGTAACATAAGATATTGTGACTTATTATGATATTATAATTTGTAGGTGTCATATGTCGACATAAGATACTTTAATAAAATTTTTTGTATAAATATTTCTTTCACTAAAGCATCTTACGTCGACATAAGTTTGTTTTTAAAGTGTAAATAAGATATTATTGTATATTTTGAAAGATTTTGTACTTTTAAAATTCAATTTTTATATTTTACCATTAATAACATAAATTTAATTACAAAACATAACGTAAATTAAACAAAACGTAACATAAAATAAATTAATACTTCAGCGAAAATGTAAACTTAAAAACTCCATATTCAGATTGGAAATTAACTATTAATATAAATTAACAGTAATAAAAATAAAACAATACATTTTATTATTCTTCATCGGATGAATCCACAAGATCGGGATGTATATCAGGAATTCCTTCAACTGGTAAATTTTTGTAGAAATCACGATAAAGAGGATCAATCAAATTATTTAAATACATAAGATCATTTTTCTTCTGTTTCGATATAGGTAATAACGTATCATAGCACTTCTTTAAACTAGCTATTGTTACATTCGGAGTATTACGCTTTTTAATATTAAGTACTTCAAAAGTCGCGTTTTCATTTAGTGAATTTTTATATAGTATTTCGCCATAAGTTTTACTATATCTCAACCACTTAACCGAATTCCAATTAAATTTATTTCCATTTTCGTCCACTTTGCGCCACATAAATTTTTCTTTTAATAATGAAGAAAAATTAAAAAACCTTTCCTGCGTCATTTCCTCAACTTGGAAAACCTTTTTGAACCAAGAGTTTTAATAAATTGTATCCAGTCACGCGGATAATGTATAGTTAGGCAAGTTTTCTTCTTTTTTCTCTCAATGATTGAGTGATCTACGTCGCACTCCATGTGCTTATGACCGGGCACAAGAAACTTATGGTCAATAAATTCGATATTATGATTCTCTTGGAGGTACAGTGAGAACATTATTGAAACAACTGCATTTTTGTTTTGGCCTGCACAAGAGTCGCTGTATAATACTATATTTTTAAAATTAGTTTTTGAAATTGATTGCAGATTTATTGATGCAGGGTTGGTAATAATCTCTGAAGATGATGAATTTTGGTAATCAGGATCCTTATAAATATCGTCAAAATCCTCTTCAATTAAAAATTGGTATTTTGGCTGTGGCTTATTAATTATAATATTATTTTTTAAAAACCGTTCGTTATTGTAGAAATTATCAGAAACTTTTGTATCATCTAAAATTTTGTTATTTTTGACAAATGCCACTATTTTAGCCGCCCGCGTATTCAATTGCAAGATATCTATAAAAGTATTATAATTTATTAAAACTATTTTAAAAAGTAAAAAACCAAAGTAATTAAATAAGAGACAGCATTGTAGAAATTATTATAAAATATGTATATTAAAATTAGTACTCATAATAGTTCTAATAAAATAATAAGAAATAATATTATTATTATAAGTGAATTAACTAAATTTTTCCATATCTACCTATTTCAAATAGTTTCTCTTACTTTTCTTTTTCGTAAATAAAACAAATCATTTTTGTAAGTTCAAAAATAATAATAAATTTATTATTTGTTTTTATGCAAACATTAACAAATATCAATAATTTTCATTTACTTTTTCCAAATTCAAATTAGTAACTTGTATGTACATATTTTAATACCACATAACTACATCCAATAAAATATTAATAAATTATTTTGATATCAATAAAAACTTTATAATAATTTCATAATAATAAAATTATTAATAATTTATAATTTTTATACATACATACCTATATTTCGTTTCATTTTTACATTACACTACAAAATGCATACACCGACTGATTTAAGTTTTAAAATAAAAATAATGATCGAATGATTACCGAATAAAAAAAAATCATCTTATGTAACGGAAATTACAGCTAGAATTTTTATACATGCACTAGCGAAATGCTCTTATGTGTACTTAATTATGAATTATTTTTTGATCGTATCAATTCAAAATATCTTAAGTCTACATAAGATATTATGCCTTTTTTGAAATTTCTTTGATTAGTTTCATTACTTTATCTTAAGTGGACATAAGGCAAAGGTCTGAATGAGTTAGCACAAGGCAAAACATCTTATGTTTTCTTAGGATACTTTGCCTTTTCAAATATTTAACAGAACATAATATAAATTTGTGTTGAATAATATCTTAGGTTTACTTAAGATTGTATGACAAATGCAAAACATTAAAAAGATGGACATAAGATGAAGCATCATTGCTTATAAAAGCCGTTAGAGAAAAAATTTAAACATGGGACCCAGAGGAAAAGTAAGATATTCTATTTAAAATTTGAATACCTATTTTTTCTCATTTTTTACTTAAGTCGACTTAAGATGTTATACCTTGTGTGTAGAGATTTATTGTTGAAAATTAATGGTTTTATTGTTGAGTAAATGTTTAATAAATGTAAGAACATAATTAGTTTGTGGAATCTAAGTTTTTTTTTGACAGATATATAAAGAAAAAATAAAAACAAGAAAAGAACAATAACAAAAACATATAATTTTAAAATATGTGTTGTTAAAATTAGATGATATTTGTTTACTATTACAAGGTGTAAGTTTTTATATTGTTATATTCAATCAATAATATAACTCTCTCCCTTCAATAATAAAAGTGCCTTTCGCAATATTCTTAGTTAATAACAATTAATTAATTAGTAAACAGGAAATGCACATAAACCTCGTGTAATCAATTGCACAATTAATAACTTTATTATAATTTAAAATAATAAAATTGATTACGCAAGGAAACAATAACCTTTTGCTTTAAGCGTGTTAAGTTAGTTAGGAATTAAGTAATAACGTTTTAAGTAATATAATTAAGAACTGCTATGTAAGCATTTATGTATTTTATAAGACTTATTTGTAAATTTCAAAAAATAAAAAGAAATCAATAAAAAAATGCAGTTTAAGAAACCCTTTAAGCGAAAGAGCGTTTAATTATAAAACTGGCGCAGTCGGTAAATAAGAAAAAAAATTAAAAAAAAAAAAAAAATTAAGAAAATTTTTTTTAAAAAACCGTTTTAATTTAAGAAAAATTAAAAACAAATTTTTGTTAAAAACTGTTTTAATTTAAGAAAAATTAAAAACAAATTTTTGTTAAAAACTTTTTTTAATTTAGAAAAAATTAAAAACAAATTAATAAAAACAAAAAACTAAAAACTGTTGTTAAAAAAAAAAAAAAAAAAAAAAAAACAAAATCAAATACAAAATTTAATAAAAATTGTGAACTGTGGAGTAGAAAATTCAAAAAAAAAAAAAACAGAAAATCTAACAAGTTCTTTAAAGAAAAAAGAAGCAAAACAATTGTGAAAAAATTGTGAAAAAAATTTTTTTCAAAAACTGTATTTCTATTTTGAAATTTTTTGTTTGCTTGAAAAAAAAAAAAAAAAAAAACGACACATTCTCATAACAACAGACTTTGCATCATACACTCTATCTATAAAATCAAGGAAAATCCAGCTAACTACAAGAACCAACTAACAAAAAAATGCATCTTTATACTTGAATCAACCAAAAATACAACTAGAAATAACAGCAGAAAAATCAACAAGACCCAGCTAAAAATAAAAAAGGCGACTTCATACTTCAATCAACCAAAAAGACAATCATAAATAACACCAGGTACAACAATTTACATTATTTAGTTTTAGTTTTAGCTATAGTTTTATTTTTATACCCGTATGACTATATAGTCCAAGGGTATAATAAATTTGCCATTACGTTTGTAACGCAGAGAAGGAGGGGGGGTAGATATAGACTCAAGTGTATGGATCGGATCAGAATCGAAAAATAAATCGATTTAGCTATGTATGTCCGTCCGTCCGTCCGTCCGTCCGTTCGTCCGTCCATCCGTCCGTCCGTCATCACGATAACTCAAAAAGTAAAGGAGCTAGGATTATGAGATTTTCACAAATTCGTTTTTATGCAAAAAACGGAATCGAGTTTTAAATTCAGCGATTTTGGTCCACGGGTTCGAGTACCTGCCATACAACTTCTAATTTTATGTGAGCATTGTATGGAAGCTGCGTGTCTGTAATTTTGCCAAAAGTAGTTTAGTGTAATGGCCAAAGTTACTGCAAAATTTGGTTGGTCTACTGCAGAGGGTTCGAGTAGCTGCCATACAACTCCTTCTTTTATATGAGCTTTACACTACACCTGATTAAGCTGGGTGTCTGAAATTTTGCCAAAAATAGTTTAGTGTAATGGCCAAAGTTACTGCAAAATTTGGTTGGTCTACTGCAAAGGGTTCGAGTAGCTGCCATACAACTCCTTCTTTTATATGAGCATTACTCTACACCTAATAAAGCTGAATGTTTGAAATTTTGCCAAAAGTAATTAACCGGATGATATAATGTATATGTTACGGTCATACGGGTATCCCAGAGTTGACACAGTCTACTCTACTACACTCTTCCTCGTTTTTTATTATTTTATAAAATTTCAAAAAATATAATAAGAAAAAATTTTTAAACAAGAATAACTTTTTTTCAATACAATAAGTGCCAACAAAATATTATTGTAAAATACAAAATTTTCGTTCAAATAATTTCTATAATAAATAAATATGTCTGACGTAGAAAAATTAAAACTAACTTTAGATTTTATTGTCAAGATAACACCTTTTGACGGCAAAGATGAAAATTATTTGCCTGAATTTGTTGACCGAATAGACAAATTGATGCCAACTATACAGGCTTTTCAAGAATTCGACAAAATGATTATACAAGGGTATATTAGGGATAAAATTACAGGTGAAGCCAGAATCACTCTGAGGCAGCATGGAAGTGCCACAGAATGGTCTGACATAAAAAACATTTTAATAACTAATCACGGCGAAAAACTTTCGTCAGATAAATTAATTGATAAAATAAGATCATGTAGAGTAGAAACAAACATAGAACAGTATTACAACGATATTAGAACACTTTTATGTAGACTTAATAATTACTACCAATTAAAAGGTAATGTTAACATAGATACTATTAATGGCAACAAAAGAATAGCATTAGAAACTTTCAAAAATAATTTACCAGAACCTGCTAAAAGTGTTATTTTTACTAGAAATCCTGGTACCCTAGACCAAGCGTATGAAATTATTTTAGAGTGTAATTACCAAAATTTTAGGAATAAGGCAAATCAATTTAAAAAACAAAATAATAATTTTAATCTTTTTCGTAATTCAAAATGTAATATTAATAATAATAATAACAGTTATAATAGTAACGGTAGTAATTATAATAGGAATAGTAATAATAATAATAAAAACACTTATAGAGGATTTCAAAGTAACGCAAATAAATATCAGCAAACTCTTTCTAATAGTAGTTACAATAATAAACAATTCCATTCAAATCGATCAGGTAACTCGAATTATAACAAACAAGCATCCTCAACTAGTTTTAGAAATAATAGCAGACAAAATGTTAGAGACGATCTCGAACAAATGGATACTTACAAAAACGAACAACAAAATTTTCAAATTGCAGGCGAAAAAATCTTCCCTATATAGTAATCCAGAATCCTGTACAAACACTCAAATTTATAATCGACACTGGAGCAGAGTCCAGTATTATAAACCCAAATTTATGTCAACCAAAGTGGAAACGTTTTATTAAGACACAATGCCTTAAAACCTTAAACCACAATATCGTTACGAATGTGCAATGCAAATTTCCGCTATTCGAAATCTTCAACGAAAAGAAATTTATGGCCAAATTTTTAGAAATCAATTTTCATGATAAGTTTGATGGTTTAATCGGTAATAATATCTTAGCCCCTCTTGATGCTATCGTGGACTACAAAAACCGCATGTTACAAACGAGAAACGCCTCTATTCCATTCTTCTTAAACGAAAGTGAAGAACACTACAACCAAAATAGTTTTAAAAAAAAATTCAATCGAACTTTTTTCAAATGAAATTAACAAATACAATTTGTTAAATCACATTGAAACATCTCACTTAAATAATGAGGAGTTTAAATTTTTACATAAATTAATTTTAAATAATAAAAATGTATTTTACAAAGACGGTGACGATCTTTCTTTTACTAACCATATTAAGCATGATATAAAGACAAAACACGAAATACCATTATACAGCAAAATGTATCGGTATCCAGAAATACACAAAAAAGAAGTTGAAAGTCAAATAGAAGAAATGCTCCATAACAAAATAATTCAACATTCCAATTCACCATATAATGCACCTGTTTGGGTTGTCCCTAAGAAAATGGACAACAGTGGAAGTCAAAAATGGAGAATTGTCATCGACTATAGAAAACTTAACGAGGCTACAATCGATGACAAATTTCCTATTCCCAATATAGATGATGCTTTCGAAAAATTAGGAAAAGCTAATTATTTCACTACACTCGATTTGGCAAAAGGCTTTCACCAAATTGAAGTTAACCCTAAAGACCGTCATAAAACAGCTTTTTCCACTTCAACTGGGCATTATGAGTTTTTACGAATGCCGTTTGGTTTAAAGAACGCGCCAGCGACATTCCAAAGACTGATAAATAACGTTCTAAAAGACTTTATCAACAAAATATGTGTAGTATACATGGATGACATTCTAATATTTTCAAGTTCAATTCAAGAACATTTAGATTCAATTCAAAAAATTTTTAATAAACTTGCAGATGTTAATCTTAAGATACAAATAGATAAATGTTCATTTCTTTGTAAACAAACAGAATTTTTAGGTCATATAATTACTCCAAATGGAATTAAACCAAATCCTAAAAAGATTGAATCCATCCAAAATATCAAACTGCCCACAACGCAAAAACAGATAAAAAGTTTTCTAGGTGTGACCGGTTATTACCGCAAATTTATAAAGGATTATGCTAAGATTGCATACCCTATTACTAGGTATTTGAAAAAAGGAGCAAAAATAAATGTAAACGATAAGCAATATATATCTGCTTTTAAAATGCTCAAAAATCTTTTAACAACCGATCCAATTCTTATACATCCAAATTTCGATAAAACATTTGTAATCACAACAGATGCTTCAAACGTAGCAATAGGTGCCGTTCTGTCGCAAAATCAGCATCCTGTTTCCTTTGTATCTAGAACTTTAAACAAACACGAGACCCATTATGCAACGATAGAGAAAGAGCTCTTAGCTATTGTATGGGCAACTCAACAATTTAGACCTTACATATACGGACGTAAATTTATAATAAAAACAGACCATAGGCCTCTTGTCTGGTTAAATGGGTTAAAAGAACCAAACTGTAAATTACAAAGGTGGAGGATAAAACTAAGTGAATTTAATTTTGATATTGAGTACGTGAAAGGCAAAGAAAACCAAGTAGCGGACTACCTATCAAGGATAGAAAATCCCAATATCCAAAAAGATTCTAATATTGATTCAGAAGCATTTTCACCCAATTTAAATTCTATGGAAAAAAAGGGTTATGAATATAATGAATTATTTAATACCGAACACAATGAAAGTACCGTTTCCGTTAACGAAGAAGTAATGTCAACCGGTGCTACAATTAATAGTGCTCAGGAAGATGAAACTAGTCATATTTACATAACTGACAAACCAATAAACCTGTTCAAAAATCAAATTTACTTATATAAAGGAGAAAAAGAGAAATTTTTATTGAAAATTATTCACAACAAAATCCAAAACCATGTTACTGTTGGAGAAAATAGTAATTTATTGAATTTAATGAAAAGGGTCCTAAAAGATAAAGGCCTATTTTGTATTTATTGCGACGATATATCTCTGTTTGTAAAATTCCAAGATCTATGTACAATATTTCAGTAATAACAAAAACTTAAAAATGTTAAAATCTTCTCTTAAACTTACCAATATCACAGATAGAAATAAAATTTTAGAAATTATAAAAAAAGAACACTTAAGTAAAAACCATAGAGGAATAACAGAAGTGTTCAACGAATTAAAAAAGAAATACTACTTTCCTCGTCTTTTAATTGAAATAAATAAAGTTATAAATAATTGCGAACCCTGTAGTATTGCTAAACATGACAGAAAACCTATTAAAATTCCTTTTAAATTGACCGATACACCAAAGCATTTCAATGATATCGTGCACATGGATATATGGTATCCAGAAAGAAATAAACTCTATTTAACAACAATAGACAAATTTTCAAAATATGCTACCGTTCAAAAACTAAACGATCGCAATTGGATTTCAGTTTTAGAATGTATCAAACAAAGAATTCAGTTTTTAGGTAAAATGAATAAATTAATATCAGACGGTGAGAGATGTATAATTCATAGCGCTGTCGAACTATTTTTGAAAGAAAATAGTATCGAATTTCATCAAACTACAGCAGGATCAAAAACCGGGAATAGTGACATCGAAAGGCTTCATGGTACTCTTAACGAGCATTTAAGAATGATGAATGCCGATAATAATAAAGATGATCTTGATAATCGTCTCTTTAAAATAGTAAACTTTTATAATAATACTATTCATAGTTTCACAAAACTGAAACCGATCGATTTATTAACTAAAAATCTCGATAAAAACGAAATAGAAAATCTAAAACTAAAATTCCAAGAAACAAAATCAAATTATTTAGAAAAAATCAATAGAAATAGAAGTCAATATTTTACCCTTTCAAAAAATATTGTGAAAAATAGACAAATAGCGAAAAATACCACAATATACAAGAAACTTCAAAAATTTTCAAAACATAACGACTATACTTATGACAAAAACAATAACAGAAATACCAAGTACTACCAAACCCAATTAAAACGAAAATATAATTACACATGATAAATTATTGCATAACTCAATGCCGTTAAATAAAATATAATCTTTTACAATTTTATGACAATTTCAAACTTCTACTAAATTTGCTAATCAGCATAAATAATTTTTAATAATAAACATCATCATTACCTTGAACTTGGCCTACCTTAATAAATGTATTAAAGTTGGTTCAAAAACAAAAAATAAAGAAAAATAACAAGTACTGTAATTTTAAATTGAATGAACTAAAATTTCAAAATGAAATTCTAAACCTTTAATGAAATTTGTTTTTATAAAACACAAAACAAAAAAAAAAATAAATAAAAAAAATAAAATTTTGCTAACTTTTATCATATTTAGAATTGTGAAATACACACTAAATTGAATAATTTTTTTTTAGAAATGATTAAAATGCTAATGTTCATTATCACCTGGTTAACTGTCGAAGCTAACGACTTAAGTATAACACCCATATACACCGAACAAGGGTTTACAATACTAAAATAAGAGGGAAGACCAATCGTTGATAGTTATACCAAAATTTTACATGTTATTGACTTAACTGAAATTAATAATATCTGTAATTCTATTGAAACAAGTTTGAACACTCTCAAAGAGAACGATTCTAATCATAATTTATTGCATAAGGAAATTGAAATTTTAAAAAATAATATAAGAACTATTATACCACACACCCATAGATTCAAAAGAAGTCTAATAAATTTTGTAGGGAATGCTCTGAAATTCGTAGCAGGAACAATGGATTCCGAAGACGCCATTATTGTAAAATTAGAAAAAACTATTGAAGAAGTTGATAAAGGCATAATAATTACTAAACACATAGAATTAACTTATCTAAAAGACATTAATGCAAATCGAGAAATTGCTCTTAAAGGAAACAATTTAATTCAGTTTTCAAATCGCGAAATCACAATCGGAAAATTTAAATTTATAAATAAAATCGAAAAATTTGAAAGCCACTTTATTATGCCTCAATCAAATTTCAACTTTACTAAAATTATAAAAAATGTATCTTTAGAAAACTTACACATACAAAATATTAAAAACAGAAAATATCGAGTTCATTGAATTTAAACATAATGTAACAATTTATAGTTTATTATCAATTTTTTTAATTATAATTATCATTATAACTTTAATTTTATTAAGAATTTTTAAAAATAAAACAATAAATGTAATTCAGTTAGAAGAAAAAACAGATACTATAAAATTTTCCGAGACGGAAAAATCTCGGGGGGGAAGTGTTATATTCAATCAATAATATAACTCTCTCCCTTCAATAATAAAAGTGCCTTTCGCAATATTCTTAGTTAGTAACAATTAATTAATTAGTAAACAGGAAATGCACATAAACCTCGTGTAATCAATTGCACAATTAATAACTTTATTATAATTTAAAATAATAAAATTGATTACGCAAGGAAACAATAACCTTTTGCTTTAAGCGTGTTAAGTTAGTTAGGAATTAAGTAATAAGGTTTTAAGTAATATAATTAAGAACTGCTATGTAAGCATTTATGTATTTTATAAGACTTATTTGTAAATTTCAAAAAATAAAAAGAAATCAATAAAAAAATGCAGTTTAAGAACAACTCTAAACGAAAGAGCGTTTAATTATAAAACTATATATAATCAATTTATGAGAAATATAATCAGCTTTTATCTCAAGGTAAGAAAGTTTAAATTTAATTTTTTTAGTAAAGTTTATAACATCAGTGATAATATTAATAAATATGAAAAAGTGTTTATAATAAGAGAACGAATTAGTGAGAAATTAGGTTTTGTAATATATGTGTTTTGTAGATAGCTGAAATAGAAATTGTGTTGATTAAAAATAATGAAAAGGATTAAATCCGGCTTAGTAGTGGGGATATGTTTTTTATTTAGTAGTTTGTTAGTATTTAGAAAATTTAATAAAATTAGTATGAAGTGAATAATAGATTAATAAAATTAATTTTAATATAAAAAGATGTTTATAATATAGGAACTTGTTGTTGTTGTTGTTTGCTTTTACAATATGTGAGTTTGTGAAATAGCTAATTGTGATTAACAATAATAGTAAATAATAATTTATACAAAATTAAATCTGGGTTAGTAGGGTTATAGATCACCAGTTGAACCTATATTATTCATTAAATAGTTTAATTACTATTTATTATATAGTACTTTTTTTCATTTTTAAGCCTAATGAAATAAATAAATTTGATATTTATTTTTATACCCTACACCTATAGAATAGGTAAAGGGGTATATTAACTTTGGTATGATGTTTGTAACCACCTAAAGGAAGCGAGCTAGATATGGAAAAGTATATATATTTGTGATCAGCGTGACCGCCTGAGTCGATATAGCCATGTCCGTCCGTCCGTCCGGTCTTGATGAAATTTTAACTGTAGGTTACTAGGACTGAAAGTACGGCGGGGATTGCATATGGGCGAAATCGGCCCATGGGTTCGGATTCTGGACATTTTAATCGGTATCAGGGCTAACGAACATATATAAAAAATCACGATAACTCAACAACTAAGGACGCTATCTTCATCACATTTGTGCTGTAGGTTACTAGTAATGAAACTACTTCGGGAATTGCGTAAGGTCGGGATTATACCATGGGTTCGGAATCTTTTTGACCGAATTTAGGCCAAACGAGCATAATTCCGAAACCAATGAAGATAGAACCTCCAAATTTGGTATCGGAGTGTCGCTTTCGATTTCCTTAGTGTCTTGTGAATTTGGGTCCCATTGGAGTAGTGGGTCGGGGACCAGCCACACATTACCGAAGACCTTAAAGCATATCTTTAAAATTAATAAAGATAACAACTTGAAAAAATGTAGAAGCTTCCAATTCGCCACAAGGGTGTTCTTTACTATCTCTTGCGTGTTCCCCTAATTTGGGATCAATTGGAGTGGTGGTTCTGTACCCCTCTCAGACCTCCCAAGTTTTAAAGGCTTATAATCGAAATTACTAAAAATAGTTACTTAAAATTAAGATAGACCGTTCTAATTGTGTACAAGGGTTAACTAGTACTATAAGTACAGCGCGGACTATATAAGGGCGAAATCAGCCCAACGGTTCGGATTCCGGACCTTTTAATCGGTGTCAGGGCTAACGAACATATATATAAAATCACGATAACTCAACAACTAATGAGGCTATCTTCATGAAATTTGTGCTGTAGGTTATTGGTAATGAAACTACGGCGGTGATTACGTACGGTGAGGATTGGACAATGGGTTCGGAACTTAGAACTTTTTGATCGAATTTAGGCCAAACGAGCATAATTCCGAAACCAATGAAGATAGAACCTCCAAATTTGGTATCAGGTTGTCCCTTCCTATTTCGTAAGTGTCTTTGAAATTTGGGCCCTATTGGAGTAGTGGGTCGGGGACCAGCCACTCAGATCCGCGGACCTTAAAGCATATTTTCGAAATTAATAAAGATAGTGTCTTGAAACGAATGTAGAAGCTTCAAATTTGGCCCAGGGTGTTCTTTACTATTTCTTGCGTGCCCCCCTAATTTGGGATCGATTGGAGTGGTGGTTCAAAACCTCTCTTAGACCCCCCAATGTGTAAAAGCTTATCATCGAAATTAATAAAACTGGTAACTTAAAATTAAGATAGAACATTCCAATTGTGTACAAGGGTTAACTAGTATTGAAAGTATGACGGGATTGCATATGGGCGAAATCGTACCATAATTTCGGGTTCTGGAACACTTGAAAAGTTCAAGGACTAACAAATATATATCTTAAAAACAACATAACTCAAAAAATAATGCCGGTATTTTGATGAAATTTAACACTAGGTTACTAGTAATGAAAGTACCATGGGAATTGGTTGTGGTCGAGTTTAATTTCGAAGCCAAAGAATATATTTCCTATGTCCTATGTGTCTCCGAAATCTAGACTTAATTGTAGTGGTTCAGCTATGTTCAAAGGTACTTGCTGCATTTATGTAAAATTTATTTTTATATTTAAATGAATTATATGAAAAGGTCTAAATTTGTAGTTGTATTTTAGAAATACATTTATTGCATATTTTGCGTTTATAAGCTTTTCTATTAGGTATATAAACTAACCATTTAAAATAATTGCAATTTTTAAAAATTTGGATTATTAAATATATTATGCTTTGATTATCTTTTTATCACAAAATTTAATAATTCAAATTTTTTCATTTAGTAATTGAATTGGAATAAATATATTTTCATTTGTTTCAAGTTTTTTTGTTTTAATATTTTTAAATAGATAAATTAGTAAGAATTTGTAATATTTTTTAATAGATAGTGTAATTAGAAAATGTTTTTAGTATTATAAAGTTAATTTGGTTAGCTATGTCTTACGATCAAATTAATAACAGCTCTTATGGTGTTTAAACGACTTATGGATATGTCTTTAAATTTGAACCAAATAGGTGTAGGGTATTTCTAAGTCGGTTGCACCGACTGACTGTTTCTTTACTTGTTTTTTTATAATAAATACATTTAGGAAATTAAAAAATTTTTTTTAAATTTGAGTGGATTTGAATCGCGCCCATCTCATCACTCAACTCAAAATTTGAACCCGCTCAATATTTGAGTTCGCTCAACATTTGAGTACGCTCAACATTTGAGTCCACTTAACCTGTGAACGCATGTGTAACGCTCATAGTATGGGCGGACTAATCATTTGAGTTGAGCTATGAGTTGAGTTTGGTATTTGAGTCCGCTCATTTACAACCCTGGTATTGCATATGCATTGCAATAATTTCGATAATCATGACAATATTGATAGTTATTTACATTTCGGCATTTCATTAAGATTAGTATGCATTAGGATTTAGTTATGTGAAAACGTCGAACGAAAATAAAATTAGATACCTATAACTATAAGCTTTTGAAATATCTAGATCGTAAAGGTTTGCTTCATGATCGACAAATACGGGTTCAGAGTCCGTCGTTCAACTGGTGATCTCATGACCTACCTGTGCAAAAAACTTAATATCAGTCTTCACCATTCTGGCGAGTCTGATGTTGTGGCTTTAGATATTTCTAAAGCTTTCGATCGAGTTTGGTATGATGCTTTATGTATAGGTAGGGTTTTCTTTAAATGGATTGCAGATTTCCTTTCGAATCGCACGATTCGTATTATTGTCGATGGATATTCATCCAAAGACTTCAAAATAAATGCTGGTGTCCCTCAGGGATCTGTTTTATCCCCCAGTCTTCTCCTAATATTTATAAATGACCTACTATCAATAACCTCCAATCCAATCCATAGCTTCGCAGACGACAGTACCCTTGTTGCTTCCTATGAATTTCATAGCCGCTGTAACATTAATCATCAGATTAACTCAACAGCAAAAAATTTCACTATAAGGGAATTTAACAAAGATTTAATTAAAATCCAAAAATGGGGTGAAATCAACACCAAAAAAACCCAATACTGTCTAGTCTCGCGAAAAATAGCTACAACTATTCCGAACCTTTCTTTTCAAGTAGAAGCTTTGTACCATACGGAAGACTTGAACATTTTGGGGATTGAGCTAAACCAAAAATTGACTAAATGTTTGCGTTTCTTGTATCGCTGCAAAACTTACTTTTCATCCTCTGATCTCCTTAATATCTATAAAACTTATATTAGGCCGAAAATGAAGTATAATGCACATATTTAGGCTGGTGCTCCCATAACAGTGCTGGGACATCTTGATAAAGTGCAAAATAGAGCTATTCGTCTTATAACTGATCCCAGTGTTACCTCAACGCTCACTCCACTCAGCCATCGTCGCACTGTTGGGTCACTGACCTTGTTTTATAGATATCTTGTAGGGACTAACACCTGTTCTAAAGAAATCAAACAACTTATGCCTCCATTCAAGATTTTCCAACGGGAAACAAGGAGGGCAACAGATGCTCATCCTTACACATTTGAGCTAGCCTGATGGCGTAACACAGCTTATGGAAATTCGTTTGTCATGCGCTCATCTGGAACCATCTTCCACCAAATCTGTTGGTAATGTATATATGTGCGTAAAGTAAAAGTTGGTAATGTATATATGTGCGATTTAACCAAATTTAAGAAGAACATTAACATCTTTCTTCTAAATATCCCATCCAATTTTCCCGATCCCCCATAATCCAGATATTCCAAATAACTTCCACCATAATCCGAAATCCTTCCATATCCTCATCCCTGTAACCAAACTGTACATTTGTATTACAAGTTCCCTCCTAAAGTTTGGTTCAAAAAGGGTGTGATTTTGGTGTGTTTAAATCATACACTACCCAGCGCAACACCAATGGGTGGCTTTGTAGCTTTCCATTCCCTCGTAAAAAAAAAAAAAAAAAAAAGATGTCATCGTCTCCTCCAAGTGTATCAAAAGAAATTTTAGAGTAAAAGCAGTTTTCTGTTATATAACAATATTAGTTATTTAAAAATTTTATTTGTAGTACAATGAGCGAAATATTATCTGATGAAGCTTCCACAGATTTTTCTTGTAAGTATTTTATTAAGTGTTCTAAACTAATAGTATCTAGTAAACATTTTATAGCTATAATATATTTAACTTTTTATATTTTATTAATTTATTAGCTGATGTTTATAATTGCGACCCTTATTATTTGCCTGTTTTTGAACTAGAAGAGAAAAGTTCTACAATTGGATCAAACAAAATTATTTAAAAAAAAATCTTATTTTAAAATATTTTATTTTTAAAATTTAATCGTAGCAACATAAGAAAAAACAATTACAAAATTTTTATAGACTTTGTCAATTTTTAAATTTAATAACTCCGAGGTACAGTACTTCGCGTATGCTTTCATGTAAATTTTTTTACATAACAAATTTTTTCAAAAGTTTTTGACAGAAACTGAATGTCGTACATGCTGATTTTGGCTGATCCATAAGAAACAAATCATTTTTCTTAAGAAATATTATTTTTTTTTTAAGTTTCAGCATATTTCAGAAGTCGAACAAAAAGCAACAACAATTTACTATTTACAAATATTTTTTTTTTTGATAACTGTATTATAATAAATTGCAAACAAAAACAAAATACAGTACTTTTCGGTTATAACGACCATGATGGGACACGGAAAATATTCGTCGTAATAAACGAATGTCGGGTTAAAAGAATGCTTTGAATTTTGAAAAATTAATATAAGACTTGAACATTGTAGAATGTGCTGATTCTAGAATGGACATTTCGAACTCATTTGCTAGAATTTTATTTGATGTGTCAGCCTCAAGCCTATGTATAGTGCTTTTTCTTCTATTGAAATTTTTTTTTGTATTTTTAATGCGTTATTATGATTTTTTTTTATATTCAAAAGTAAATAAAAAACACTAAATTAATCGCCATGCAACATATTAGATATAATAATTTTAATAAAAGAAATATCAATGTAATAAAAAACTTCCATTTTTAGGTAAAATTTAATTCTTTGGCAAAAAGTGTAAAGTTTATTATAGTTAAAATTGAACCGAGTTCGTTATAAATGAAAACTACTGTATAAACCAAATGTATTGCTTTCATTTCGAACAGAACTTATTTTTATTTTCACTTTTTAAGATAAAGAAAAAACAAAAACAAAAAAAAATTTTAAAAAAATTTAAATCTCCTTGTTCATTGAATATTTGAACTAAACAAAAAAAAGAAATAAACAGAGATATACATAAGTCGGCGCCTATAATCTTTTGATTTAGATTTAGCTGCGAGTTACAACCGAAAATTAATTACATTTACAGAAAGTCGACGCATAATATTAGAGTCATAAGCCTCAAATTTTAACCGCGTGACCGTTAAATTCAAAATTACGTTAAATTAAAGACAGGTTTTCAGCTGAAAAAACGCAATATTCCTAAATATCATTGTCCTATAAAAAACAAAAAAACCTTTTTTTTTGTTGTTGTTTCATTAAAATTGGTCTTATAGTTTACCCGGAAAAAGGATGTTTATATTTGTATGGGAAAAATTAAGCCGATTAAATATTATGATGTACATCAAATTATTATTATGAAATTTAATAAAATTTTATAATAAAAATTTTATTAAATTTTTTTTTTATAAATTTTATTTTTATAACGGTACTTCAGAAATTAATTTACCTAATACATCTGCTTTTCTTAGAAATGAAGAAGAAATAAGAAGTATCCCATCTGATTTCTCTAATATAGGTAAAACAATCCTTCAAAAGAACATATTTGAATATAGTATTATTTACGCTTTTATCATAATATAGACGATCTTTCACATAAGAACACGAAAACGCCAAAAAAAATATTCATATGTGGAAGAAAAATATACCAAAATGTTACGCAAAACCAGCAAAGGATACATAAATGCTACGGGAAAACATTTTGCCCCGAAAAAAATGAAACCTGCCTTTAGCCAACATGATTTTATTTGTGTACCGAATTTTTTACAGAAGGTGATCAGTACAAAATTTTTAAGGATTTTTGGCTACTTTCAGATGATGCAAAAAATCAGTTTTACTTAAAATTTGTAAAACGAAACCCAGTAAAACGGCGGCGAATTTCTTCTGAAAATAAATTACAATCAAGTTTTATTTTGAGAAATAAAATTAATATTCAAAGAGTTTGCCGAATATTCTTCGTTAACACACTCGCTGTAGACCAAAAAACGATTTTCTATTGCTTCAACAATATGTGTAATACATGTGGAACACCTATTCTTCGAAAAAAGGGCAAAAATATAAAACGATATACACCTGAAGAAAAGTTAATGGAAATTCGTGAACACATGGGGCAAAAATATAAAACGATATACACCTGAAGAAAAGTTAATGGAAATTCGTGAAGTTATGGATTCTCATTTTTGTCGATCCTCTTCTGAAAAAAAATATGTATCTCCTGGGTTAACGCTAACAAAAATGTACAATTATTATCTTGAAAAACTGAACTGCGCTTAAAATTTCAATGTATCGTAAGATTTATAATAATGAGTTTAATACCTCATTCAGTCAACCGAAGAAGGATTTATGTAGTACAAAAATAAAAATTTTGCAAAAGCTAAACGTGATTTAGATAGATCTAACATCGATAAAAATCATTGCATTATTTGTTACGATCTTCAAAATGTATTTAACATTCCAATGCTGCAGCATTTTTTTGTAAGCGTAAGCTTAATGTTTTTAATTTAACTGCGACCTGTATAATAGCTACAAAAAAAAAATTACTTACTGTGCTATATAGAGCAACGTAAATAGCGGAAGATCTGGCAATGATATTACAAGTGCCGTATTTAAAATTTTGAATCGGGTTTGTCAACAATATTAATAAAATCACTTTATGGCGCGACAGTTGCTTACCACAAGAATCGCAATAAAATAAGTTCAGCATCTTTAAAATATTTTTTGATCCTATTAAATAATGTTGATGTATTGGTTCAAAAGTTCTTTGAACCAGGTCATTCTTTAATACAGGAAGCGTTCACTCCCTAATAGAAAAGTTCCTGAAAAATATTTATAGTCCATTGCATTTAGTTCAACTACGAGTATTAAAAGTGTTAATAATAAAAATTCTTAAACAAAACTGAAAATAATTCAAATTATGCCTGAAAACTTCAAATCTTTTTCTTCTATAGCCGGAAAATTAAACTACACTCAAACTCCATTTTTAAAAATTAAAACGATTCAGTATGAAAAAAATGACCTATTCCTTTTAAAGTATAAAACTTCTTTTGCCGAAATAAGTTTAAAAAGAGAATTTTTAAAAAAAAAATCGAAAAAGTTTCTCAACGGACACCAGACAATCTTTTTAAAATGGAATTGCCAGATCTTCAAGATCGCCCAATCATTTCAATAGAAAAAACGAAGAAGACTGTGCCTACTCTGGGATACCCGTATGACCGTAACATATACATTATATCATCAGGTTAATTACTTTTGGCTTTATTAACTGTAGTGGAATACTCATATAAAATAAAGAGTTGTATGGCAGCTACTCGAACCTTCTGCAGCAGACCAATCAAATTTTGCAGAAACTTTGGCCATTACACTAAACAATTGTTCGCAAAAATTCAGACACCCAGCTTCATTAGGTGGAGAGTAATGCTCATATAAAATAAGAAGTTGTATGGCAGCTACTCGAACCCACTCCACTAGACCAACCAAATTTTGCAGGAACTTTGGCCATAAAACTAAACTACTTTTGGTAAAATTTCAGACACGCAGCTGTAATAGGTACAGAGTAATGCTCATATAAAAAAAGAAGTTGTATGGCAGCTACCCGAACCCAAGGACCAAAATGGCTGGATTTAAATAGCGATGACGGCTATTGCAAAAACACGAATTTGCGAAAATTTCAAGATCCTAGCTCCTTTAGTTTTTGAGTTATCGTGCGGACGGACAGACGGACGGACGGACGGACGGACATACATAGCCAAATCGATTCATTTTTCGATTCTGATCCGATCCATACTATATAGTCCTTGGACATACGGGTATAAAAACAGATTTAAAGGATTTACTTCCTTTTTTGTCAGATTTACATCAGGATTATATGAAAGCGATATTGGAAATCTAGCTGGGATACCTTGGGATATGGAGCGAGGCCTAAAATGACCTGCTTACAAAATTTTAATTGCCTTGGAAAGTTTTTTTTATATATAGTTATTAAAATATGCTTCCATTATTATTTCCAAATTACAAGAAATTCTGAAGGCCCAATTTTTTTATTTTTAAGTTTTCTTTTTCATTTTTCCCTAAAACTATTCAGTCGCGAATGGAACAAAAACGGAACTCAGCAGACGAGTTACGAATTAAAAATGGTTTTTTTTCTACCAAAGGTTACATGCAAAAAAAAAAAAATAAACTTAAAAAAGACATTTTATCAGTTGTGTGCTGTTTTTCGTTGATTATTTAAAATTTTAAACGAGGAAGAGTGTAGTAGAGTAGACTGTGTCAACTCTGGGATACCCGTATGACCGTTATATAAACATTATATATCATTATTATTATAAACATTAATTACTTTTGGCAAAATTTCAAACAAATAAAAGATGGAGTTGTATGGCAGCTACTCGAACCCTCTGCAGTAGACCAACCAAATTTTGCAGTAACTTTGGCCATTACACTAAACTATTTTTGGCAAAATTTCAGACACCCAACTTCAATAGGTATAGAGTAATGCTCATATAAAATAAGAAGTTGTATGGCAGCTACTCGAACCCTTTGCAGTAGACCAACCAAATTTTGCAGTAACTTTGGCCATTACACTAAACTATTTTTGGCAAAATTTCAGACACCCAGCTTTAATAGGTATAGAGTAATGCTCATATAAAAGAAGGAGTTGTATGGCAGCTACTCGAACTCACTGCAACAGACCAACCAAATTTTGCAGAAACTTTGGCCATAAAGCTAAACTACTTTTGCCAAAATTTCAGACACGTAGCTGTTATAGGTACAGAGAAATACTCATATAAAAAAAGAAGTTGTATGGCAGCCACCCGAACCCATGGACCAAGATGGCTGGATTTAAATAGCGATGACGGCTATTGCAAAAAAACGATTTTGCGAAAATTTCGAGATCTTAGCTCCTTTAGTTTTTGAGTTATCGTGCGGACGGACGGACAGACGGACGGACGGACATAGCTAAATCGATTTTTTTTTCGATTCTGATCCGATCCATACACTTGAGTCTATATCTACCCCCCCTCCTTCTCTGCGTTACAAACGTAATGGCAAATTTATTATACCCTTTGCCTATATAGTCATACGGGTATAAAAAAGATGAGTCTTAGAAAAATAATAATTTTTATTTTAAAGATTTCAATCAATTCACATTAATTCTATATAATTCAATATAATTCTTATAACAAAACTTTAGACTAGTGAAAATATGAAAATCGAATTGTTTTAAACAATGTTTTAAATCAAAAAAAATATAAAATAAAAATTAGTAAACCAATCAGTTATAGGCATATAATTATATAATATAAGCAAGTGGCGATTGATTAGTAAAGTAAAAATTTTTTAACTAATTAATAAAGCATTAAGCGTATGTGGGGTTTATCTTATAAATATACTTAAAAAATTAAAAAATAATTAAAACCAAGTGATGAAAAAAACCAAGGGTTTTTAAAAAAGCACATTTTCAAATTTATATTGTATTACATACTGAGTTTAACTTTGGAAATATTTACTTGGAAATAGTTACTTCTTACTTATAAAATTTACTGCTAACAGTAAAGTTTTTATTTTAAAGTTGTTATAGCCTTCAATGGGGAAGGCTGCCAAGTTTCTCACGGATCTAACTTCATCAACCTCCCCCCCCCTTTCGTTCCCACCATTTTTTTAGATTCTAGGAATTAAATTGTGAATTCCACAAAAATTTGGAATTTTACTTAGAATTATACAATCTAAGCAAAAATGGGTAAAACTTAGAGCCACTTTCTTCAATTTAAGCAACCGCTTTTAAATTTAAGAAAAACCTTTAACATATGTTAAAATATATTGTTGGGCCTTTAAATTTTGTATATTAATAAAAAACAATTTGAACAGGTATTCAAGTTACAGGTGTTTAAAAATAGCAAAAATTCAATTTTCGAGCCCTTATAGCTCCTAAATAGAGGGCTTTTTTTAACCTACCTACTCCCACTAATTTCTAAGAATCTGACTTCTCCCAAAATTTCAAGACCCTAGCTTGAACCGTTCAGAAGATATGTGTGACTAAAAATTTTGCAAAAATTGAGTTTTTTATAATGTTAAATTTTAGTACCGTATGGTAACCCTAAACATTTGCCTTTTAAATATTTATAAAGTTCATGAAACCAGCTATCATTTGCCGTTTTCAGATTGAAATATACCTAACAGAACTCTTGTTATAAAAATTTAAATATAAGGCTTTTTCCAACTTTGGGGGACTGTGGCCTCGTAACAGGTGGGGCTACAGAAAAAAATTCTTCTACGAAATTATTTTTTTTGCAAAAACTACCCATGGTTTCTTTACTCTATTTCAAACGGTGTAAAAGTTTTTGTAAACATACGGACGGAAGGACGGACGAACAGACGAACGGAGAGAGTGAAGTTATATAGGCACATTTCTACAAAATTTTTTGAAAATGTGCTAAAAATTAAAAAAGGAATAATTTAATATATAAAGGAGAAAATTTGTTTGTTTGTTTGTTTGTTCGGGATTTACGTGAAAACCACTGGTCCGATTGTCACAAAATTTTAAAGGAATAATTCTGAGATCCCGGGGGTGACATAGGCTATTTCACATTTTTATTAGTCAACAGGTTGCGGCTCCAGAGCCGTTTTAAGCTTTTTAGTTTTTTGCATGTCGAGGCAAAACGGTTTAACCCCTATTGACTTGAAATTCTGCACAAATGTTCCTCTTAGCAACCGGAATTAGTTGTATAAATTTGGTTGGAATAAATTAACCCACTTCGGCCTGGCGGGCTTCCAAAAAATGTTGTGTTTCCGATTTGTGTCCAATTTTACAGGTTGATTTTGCAGTCCAAAAGAGATAATGGCACAAATTTTTGTTGAGTTCGGTTAACCCTTTTGGGCACGAGAGCGCAATGAAGCCTTTTCAATATTTTTGATGTCGAGTAAAAACGGTTTCACCGATTGACTTGATATTTTGCACAAATGTTTCCCTTAGCAACTGGCATTAGTTGTATAAATTTGGTTGGAATAAATTAACCAATTTCGACCTGGCGGGCTTCCAAAAAATTTTGTGTTTCCGATTTGTGTCCAATTTTACAGGGTAATTTTGTAGTCGAAAAAAGAGTCCGGCACAAATATTTGTTGAGTTCGGTTAACCCGTTTGGACACGGGGGCGCAATGAAGCCTTGTTAATGTTTTTGATGTCAAAACGGTTTGACCGATTGACTAGAAATTTTGCACAAATGTTTCCCTTAGCAGCTGGCATTAGTTGTATAAATTTGGTTGGAATAAATTAACCAATTTCGACCTGGCGGGCTTCCAAAAAATTTTGTGTTTCCGATTTGTGTCCAATTTTACAGGGTGGTTTCGCTGTCGAAAAGAGTCTGGCACAAATTTTTGTTGAGTTCGGTTAACCCGTTTGGGCACGAGAGCGCAACGAAGCTTTTTCAATGTTTTTGATGTCGAAAAAACGGTATGAACAATTGACTTGAAATTTTGTACAAATTTTCCTCTTAGCACCCGGAATTTGTTGTATAAATTTGGTTAGAATGAATTAACCAATTTCGTAGTGTCGGGCTCCCAAAAAAAATTGTGCTTCCAATTTGTGTCCAATTTTACAGGTTGATTTGGCAGTCCAAAAAAGAGCCTGCAAAAAATTTTAGGGTTAAGTTCGATTAACCCGTTTTCCACGACGACGCCTTGAAGTTTTCTATAAATTTCATTTGCTTAAACGATTAAAACAATTTTATTGAAAATTTTGTATCAGCATTTTAATGATAAAAACCCACAGGCTTAATTTGGTTTAGACCTGGTTTACCAATGATTCAATAAAATTTTCTAATTTTTGTATCAGCAAGTTAACCTTTATTTAAAAAGCGCACTTAATTAATAATACTAATTTTTTTGCTCTCAAAAAGTCTCAAATAGTGCAAAAGTTAAATGAGATTATATTAATAATAATAAAAATAAAGCTAATAAAGAATCCGAATAATAATATATTTAAATTTAAATAACGTAACATATTCCTTCTCTACATTTTTTCGTAAGTCTTTGTTTTTTGTCTACTTTGCAGTTGTTGTTTTTTAAAAAAAGATTTCGGTGTAAAATTGCAGTTTTCTTCAAATAAAATCAAAGAAAATTCAATTGCGTATATATTATGCTTAAATACATAGTATTTTAAAACAGTTTTTCCAAGAAAGAAACCTATATTAAAGAAACCTAAATCTTTCTTAAAATCTCTTAATCTCTTAAAAATCTCTTAATATCTTAAAACATTTCTTAAAATCAGAAACAAACGAGGAAGAGCGTAGTAGAACTTTCAGGTAAGTACAAAACAAAATATAAGTTGAAAAGTAGATTTTCAAACCTTTTCTAAACCATCGACTATATTTTATTCAAACGCTGACAATTCAAGCAAACTGCGATTTACTTAGTAAAATGACATAATGGCAAATTTAGTATTTTCTTTTGACCTCTCAATGGAGTTTTAATTTAAGTTTATGTTATTGAAAAAAGTTAATACAAGTATGGTGTACATTCAAACTTTAAAATGTAATAAAGCAATTTTTTAAAACGAGTTTTTAGGCATTTTTCAACAAATTTATCAAATTTCACTTGAAACTTTTCATAATTATTAAAAATTAACAATAAAAATTCAAGCAGCACCAATTTGTCAAGAAGCAGAAGAAAAACGTATAGAAAAATTGTTTAATTCTTTTGCAATTGTTATAGAGATAATCGTTAAAATTTTTTTGTTACCTGTTTTTTAAAGCTTTTGTTTCGCAATCGGTTAAAAGAACTCGACAAAACATTTTTTAAAGCATTCCCCTAATTCTAAGAAATTTTACCTACTTTCAAAATTTGAATGTAATTTACTTACAAAAAGTGTTTTTTTGAATAATCGTAGGAATGATAAGTTTATATATGTACGCAAACGAAATTTACATTCAAGTGGTCAAGCCGTTTTTGCTTAAGAGTAAAGTAATGAAAAAATCTGTAAAAAGCTGCTGTGCCACAATGGGTTAACGGAACTCAACAAACCTGTTTTTGAAACTTCGACAAAGCAATTATTCGCAAAATATGTCCTTCCCAAATTTTTTTTTGAAAAAATTGTCGGGCGAGAAACGATTTAATTCTTTTCTTAATTTAAAAAAAAACAAATTATTTTTATTTTATAATAAAACTTTATTTTAGCTTTTTATTAACCTAAAAAATAGAACTAATCTCTACTGTTAACTTTTATTAACTAACTTTTCAATTTCTAATTAATGTTTAATTAACTACCTGAATTGCTAAATTTTCTGATGATTGTAAAATCTTTTATTAATATTAAGTTTATTATTATAACTAAAGAAATTCCTGAATAAACGAATTTTTTATGGAACCTTAGTTCTTTAATTTCTTCTATATTTTTTGTTGTTTAAATTACAATGTCACTTAAAGTTAAAGAATTATTTTCAGACTTATAGTCTAAATTAGGAATTACATATTTATTTTTTATTTCTTTGATATTATTATAATATGTCTTAGTATCTAGATTTATAATATAATTGTAAAATTTTATAAAATTTTCAATTGAAATTTTCTTTCTTCACAATTAGAATCTAATGTTACATTTTTTGCTAATTGAGTTAATAAACTACTATCATCTATATCAGGTATGTCAAAGTCGCGGCCCACTGCAAAATTATTTGCGGCCCATTATATATTTCCACAACTATAGTGTATTAATTAAAAAATTTAAAAAAAAAATTGAAAAATAATACCAAAAAAAAATTATTTATTAAATATACAAAAAAAATTAACAAGAAAAAACTAAATAAAGTTTTAGAACGTTTCGTTTGCGTTTCTAGTTGTGTTTTAAATATTTAAATATTCAAAACAACCCCAACAGTAAAATATCTTGTAGAATTTTCAATCTCATATTTTGAATTCGAACGAAAAGATTTGTATTAGTAGGCGGGAATTTAACTTGAACGCATTCTATTTGATTTATTTCTTCGCAACTATTATAGTTAAGGTTTCTATTAGCGGTAGTTGAATTTCGTTGTACTTTAAGTTTTGAACACCAAACACACTGATTGTTTCTGTTTTTTGTTAAGTCGTGTTGGAGTATAGTTTTTATAAAAAAGTTTTTCTAATCTGGTAAGTTTTATTAGTATTTTCTTTCATATGAGAAATAACGAATTTTTCTTTAGTAGTACAATATTAAAGCCGTTCAATTTGAAGCTGATGCCAAGTACGAGTAAAAAACGATCAATTGAAAGTGAACATCGTTTGTTTCGTTTGAAAGTGAACGAAAAAAGTTTGCAAGGAATACAAATTGAAAAGACATTATGACACCATTCATAGTGAAGAATATGAAAATATCGTTGGAAAAATGCGCGAGGAAAAGTTGTTCGAATTAAAGGCAGTTCTTCGAAAACAACAAAGCATTTTCACTAAACCAATCGCAGAAAATGTGGCCGCCGTAAAAGCTAGTTATCGGTTATCGCATGCAATAGCGAAAAAATCAAAACCATTCATGAAAGGCGAATTTAATAGTGAATGTTTAATAATAGCTGCTGAAGAGTTATGCCCAGATATGATCAAAAAATTTAAAACCATAAGTTTGTCCCGGAATACAGTTGCGAATAGAATCACTGACATTGTTTCAAATTTAAGCGGTCAACTTCGCTCAGTTGCATTGAATTTTGAAATGTTTTCAATTGCAATCGATGAGAGTACTGATGCAACAGATATAGCACAGCTAGCCGTTTTTATTCGAGGATGTGATGGGAATATGACAATAACTGAAGAGTTATTAGAAGTAATTCCAATGCATGGTACAACAACTGGAGATGATATTTTCGACATCCTTATGATTGCTATTAAAAAATATGATCTACCAATGAATAACTATCTTTGGCAACTGATGGGGCGCCTTCTATGACGGGAGCTATACGTGGTGTCGCTGGGAGACTAAAAGATTATGTTAAAACCGAACATAATAAATCTTTTCAACACTTCCATTGCATTATCCACCAGCAAGTCCTTTGTTCAAAAGTAATCAAAATTGATAATGTATTTAAAAAAGTTGCTAAGATTGTTAATTTTATTTGAGCACGCGGATTAAACCATCGGGAATTTACAACATTGCTGAAAGATGGATTACGAAGATTTGCCATATTATACTGTTCGTTGAAGTTCGTTGGCTTTCCAGTCATCAAGTTTTGAAAAGATTTTTACAACTGTTGGATGAACTCGTATTTTTTTTAGAAATTAAAGATTATGACTGCTCAGAACTGAAAGACGTTAATTGGATACAAGATTTGGCTTTCTCAGTTGACATTACTGGCCATCTCTCAACCCAATATTAATCTTCAGGGTAAAAACATGCTTATAACTTCATTTTATGACCAAATAAATTCATTCAAACAAAAGATATCACGGTGGAAAATACAACTAAAAAAAGAAAATGTATCAAACTTTTAAAGACTATTTTGCTTAAACATTCAGGATTAAAATTTGACAAATATGAGAAACAACTGGAAATGTTGGAAGAAGATTTCGAAAAAAGGTTTTCTGATTTTGAAAGTAGTAAATGTCATTTCAATATTTTTTGCTCTCCGATGTCTATTGACATTGAAAATATAGACTAAAATTTACAAATGGAATTGATAGAGCTACGATGCGATTCTTTATTGAACCAAAAATATAAGGAAATTGGTATTCCAGAATTTTACAGGTACTTACCTGCAGAACGTTTTCCAGGAATTCGACATTTTGTTAAAAGCATATTATGCATGTTTGGTAGCACGTATATTTGTGAACAACTTTTTTCACAAATGAAGATGAATAAAACTGCGCGGCGAACCAGATTGAATGAAGGACATTTATCATCGATATTAAAAATAACATCAAGCCAAAAATTAATACCAAATTTTGATGATTCGAAAAATGAAAAACGGTGCATTTTATCCAGCAAAAAATAATTTAAATTCTTATCAATAAATATCTTTTTTGAAAAATTTTGTTTTTTGTTTTATTTCTGGTAAATTTAACGCATTTAACACATATTTTTAATAAAACTAGGAATATGTGGCTAACAAAAGGATTTGGAATACAATTTTCGAAAAAAATGGCCCGTATACCGAAATGAGTTTGACATGCAAAATCTATATTATAAATTTCTGTTGAACTTTTTATATTTTTGCAATTTTGCTGAGTAATACAATGTTTCAGGTCATTTAACTGATGAAGTGCTTTGTTTAAATCATATTCGTAATATTCACCGCGATATTCTAAAGCTTTTGTAATTGGATATTCTATTGAATTACAACTAATTTCAGAATCGAAAAATGAGTCGATCTAGCTATGTGTGTCTGTCCGTCCGTCCGTCTGTGTGTCAGCACGATAACTCAAAAACTAAAAGAGCTACAGTTTTGAAATTTTCACAAAATATTTTTCAATCAATTTCTAGGTTCCGTATTTTTATACCCTACACCTATAGAATAGGTAAAAGGGTATATTAACTTTGGTATGGTGTTTGTAACCACCTAAAGGAAGCGAGCTAGATATGGAAAAGTGTATATATTTGTGATCAGCGTGACCTCCTGAGTCGATATAGCCATGTCCGTCCGTCCGTCCGTCCGTAGGCACGATAACTCAAAAAATAATGGAGCTATCTTGATGAAATTTTAACTGTAGGTTACTAGGACTGAAAGTACGGCGGGGATTGCATATGGGCGAAATCGGCTCATGGGTTCGGATTCTGGACCTTTTAATCGGTTTCAGGGCTAACGAACATATGTAAAAAATCACGATAACTCAACAACTAATAACGCTATCTTCATCAAATTTGTGCTGTAGGTTACTAGTAATGAAACTACTTCGGGGATTGCGTAAGTTCGGGATTGGACCATGCGTTCGGAACCTAGAACTTTTTGATCGAATTTAGGCCAAACGAGCATAATTCCGAAACTAATAAAGATAGAACCTCCAAATTTGGTATCAGGGTGTCCTTTCCTATTTCCTAAGTGTCTTTGAAATTTGGGCCCCATTGGAGTTGAGGTTCGGGGACCGGCCACACATTTCCGAAAACCTTAAAGCATATCTTTAAAATTAATAAAGATAGCAACTTGAAAAAATGTAGAAGCTTCAAATTTTGTGTTCTTTACTATCTCTTGCTTGCCCCCCTAATTTGGGATCAATTGGAGTGGTGGTTCAGTACCCCTCTTAGACCTCCCAAGTTTTAAAAGCTTATACTCGAAATTACTAAAAATAGTAACTTAAAATTAAGGTAGAACGTTCAAATTTTGTACAAGGGTTAATTAGTACTTAAAGTACAGCGCGGACTGTATAAAACCAAAATCAGTTCAAGGGTTCGGATTCTGGACCTTTGAATCAGTTACAGGGCTAACGAACATATGTAAAAAATCACGATAACTCAACAACTAATGATGCTATCTTCATGAAATTTGTGCTGTAGGTTATTGGTAATGAAACTACGGTGGCAATTGCGCACGGTAAGGATTGGACAATGGGTTCGGAACTTAGAACTTTTTGATCGAATTTAGGCCAATTTAGCATAATTCCGTAACCAATGAAGATAGAACCTCCAAATTTTGTATCAGAGTGTCGCTTTCGATTTCCTTAGTCTCCTTGAAGTTTGAGCCCAATTGAAGTAGTGGGTGGGGACCAGCCACTCAGTTCCGAGGACCTTGAAGCATATTTTCGAAATTAATAAAGATAATAACTTGAAACAAAAGTAGAAGCTTCAAATTTGGCACGTGGGTGTTCTTTACTATTTCCTGCGTGTCCCTCTAACTTTGGATCAATTGGAGTGGTGGTTCAGCGTTCCAATAGTGTACAAGAGTTAACTTGTATTGAAAGAATGATAGTGTAATTAGAAAATGTTTTTAGTATTATAAAGTTAATTTGGTTAGCTATGTCTTACGATCAAATTAATAACAGCTTTTATGGTGTTAAAATGACTAATGGATATGTCCTTAAATTTAAACCAAATAGGTGTAGGGTATTTCTAAGTCGGTTGCAACGACTGACTGTTTCTTTACTTGTTTTTTATATTTGTTTTTTGAATAACCTTATTTTATTATCTTCTTATATTAGCAACTATTTATGATTTCGCGTTGCATAAATTATTAATATTTCTATTCTTTTTCTTATAACTGACTGTTTCTTTACTTGTTTTTGGTTAAGATCGGACCAAAACTTCGGGTAGCTCTCGAACATCTAACTTTTTTAACTCCAATATTTTCATATAAAAATTTGAAATTTTGCTATGCATCTTGTATTTAACATGAAGTTGTATGAATTTTGTTTTTTTTTTTTTTTTTTTTTTTTTGTTTTTTGTAAATAACGATTTTGAGTTAGAATTTCATATGATTTAATTAAATGATGCGTAGTTTATTTAAGATAAGCAAAAAAGAACACAAAGATTTTTTTTAAGTAAATGGCTTATTGATAGAAATAATCATTATGAATATGATGATTATTATCTATCATGATGACCATTATATGAATATGATCATATGAAGCTTATTTTGCTTAATTTTAATATATTCGTGAATTTAAAATTAATTAAAAGAGATAGAATTGAAAAATTAGAGCTAGAGTTTTGAAATTCACACAAAACATTTTTTGGACTTTTTTGAGGTTCCCTATTCTTTTTGGTTAAGACCAAACCAAGGCTTCGGGGAGCCGCCACACAACTTATTTAAACCAATATGAATGTCTTCAAAAGTAATTATACCAGGAAGACGAAAATTACACACGGTTAGTTTTATAATGAATCAAGCAATTATATGAAGTTTTAAAATGTTACGGCCCCATTTTCGGGGGGCTGTCATACAACTTCTTTGCATCAATATGAATTTCTTGGAAACTGATTATACTACGAGTATGAAAATTACACACTGTTAATTATATAATGAATCGAGCACTTATATGAAGTTTTAAAATGTTACGGCCCCATTTTCGGGGGGCTGTCATACAACTTCTTTGCACCAATATGAATTTCTTTAAAATTAATTATACTACGAGGATGAAAATTATACACGATTAGTTATATAATGAATCGAGCACTTATATGGAATTTCAAAATGTTACGGCACCATTTTCGGGCAACTGCCATGCCAAGTTGTTAATTCGATAACTGTGAATCTAATGAAGCTACGAGGTTAAAATTAAAACTGGGCAGGTAAAGTAATCGGGCAAGTTAGTTGGCAAAGTTGGCAAAGTTAGTCGGACCAACTTTTAGGGTTTTTTTTTATTATTATGGTACCTATAATGAATTAAAAATTTAATTTTTATTTTGTTATTTTTTTTTAAGCAAAACTTATAATAATAAGTTATATACTATGTTATATTTTTTTTTGTAATATTTATAATAGCATAAGGGAAATAAATAACGGTTAGTGGGTGGGTATGCACGGTTATCTAAAAGTTGACAAGGGCAACTATAATCTTCCAAGTTTATTTATAAAGCTCATTTTATATGGAATTTTAATTAGGAATATTAATTTGTTTGTTGTTGTTTTTGAAAATCCTACTTTTAAGTTTTTTATTTTATCTGCGTTAATTTGATATTCTGAAATTTCTTCATGAGTTAATAGCGATGGATGAATTATATTAATATTGGAAAGTATTATATTGTCTTGTAGTTCGTTTATAATTCTGTCTATCTCTTGAATATTTAATTTAATGTCGAATACCGTAATTTTAAGTTGATTTTGGTTAGTTACTTCTTTTAGAAATTCTTGAGTTAACTGTCTGTTTTCTTTGTTAACATTAAGTAATTTATTTATGCGTGTATTAAAATTGTCATTAATTTGTATTTGTTCATTTATTGTTGTTATGACGTTATGGTTGTTATTGTCAACGGTTTCGAAATGTTGGTTAATTGTTCCTCTGTCGTCGTCATCCATAGTTCCAGCTATCCATTTGTTAATTGTTCCTATGAAATTAAAAAGTCCTCGTTTATGTTTTGAGTGATGTCCGTTTTCTAAAGTTATTAATTTATCTTGTAATTTTTTAATGTCTTTAAATAATGAGGAGCTCATGTTTGTTAGTAGTAAAGTTGTACTTTTTATTATTTCATTTATAACGTTATCTATTTGTTTTAAGTCAATAATATGAAGAGAATAATTAAAAGCTTTTGGTATGAGAATTTCTTCTTCTTGTATAATAGTATATCCATTAATTGATTCAATTTTCTCTACTTGTAATTGAGTTGATGTCAGTTGTGCCATTGCCAGGGTAAGAAATATTATCATCATTATCTGAAAATTTAAGAGGTCGTTTTATATTAGTACAGTGTATATTTGATAAGTTGTGTTTTCTCTATTTGGGTTCTTCTTTGTGTCTTAGTGAATTATAATTTTTTATATAGCCTTGTTTTCTTGTTTCTTCGTAGTCTTCTCTGTTTTTGTTATGTTTAGTCAATCTTTTATTTTGGGAATTAATGAGGTTATTGTATAATGTTTCTATTGAAATTAAACTGTTTTCAACGTTTGAAGGAGTTGTTTTTATTGTACTGTGGTATTGGTTATTGTAGGACTTTATAGCTTCTAAGAGCTGAATTCTTATAGGACAGGGTTGTTCTAAATTCAATATACGTAATTTTTCAGTGATTGTATTATTAAGTCTTTCTACGTCTGAATTACCAGTATGACTATTAGGTTTAACAAGGTGTAATTCTATATTTTCATTATTAAGGAATTCTTTTATATGAATAGATTTGAATTCATAATCCGCAATTAGTTTTTTGGGTTTTTTCTGATTGAAATAAATTCTTAGTTTTTCTATAATTTCTACGTGATTTCTGTTTTCTAAAGGATAAACGGTTGCAAATTTTGTGAATTTATCAATAAAAAATATAAATGTTTGCCTTTTATTTGTGTAGGTATCTACATGTACAATTTGATTTTTATTTGTCGGTATTTCAGATTTTTTAAATTTGGGTTTGATAGGGTTACGATCATATTTCCCTTGACAATATATATCGCAATTGTTTGTAATTTTATTTATTACTAATTTGAGTTGTTTGTTATATATTTTTGTTTTTAAATATTCATAAAGAGCAACGATTCCTGGATGTTTTTGTTCTTTATGATGGATAGACACTATTTTTATTAATTCTTCTTCGGTTTTTATATCTTGAGCGAAGAAAGTACATTTTACGAATTTAATGTTAGGAAATTCTTTAATTAGGGTTAGTTGAAAAACGTTAAAATCATTATCAGATATTTGGGTATATATTGCAACTTTGTTTCCTGATAAATAGGTTTTTAAAGTATTGATTAAGTTTGCTGTAGTTGAATCTGGGTTAATATAGATTCTACGATTTCCTAATATTTGTTCAAATTCTTGTGTGAAATTAGAGGTAATTATTATTTGGGTTTTAAAGCGGTTTACTATTGTTTCTAAAATAGGGATATGGTAATTTTGTTCTTCTTCCTGAGAATGAATTATTGGTTGAAGAGAATTATTTTCATTGTTTTGAGAAGAGTTTTCATCATGTTGCGTATTTATGATTTTTCTTCCTTCGTTAAAATTGAACGTCTCGGTCAATATATTTATTTCATGTTCGTCCGTATTTATCCTATTGAGAAAATCGACGACTTTATTTTCTTTCCCTTTCAAAAATTAAATTTTTATGTTATATTCCCCTAAAGACAAAGTCCATCTTTGTAACCAGGGATTTAAGTCTTTACCTAAATATTTGGTATGTAACCATTTCAAAGCTTGGTGATCTGTTCTTAGTTCAAATTCTTTGCCGTAAATGTACGGTCGAAAATATTTTATAGCCCATATAACGGCTACAAGTTCTTTTTCTGTCGTGCTATACTTAATCTCATGATTATTTAGGGTTCTCCTCTCATATATGAAATTGGATGGTTGTCTTGAAGTAGTACTCCACCTATTACTTAATTACTAGCGTCTGTATTAAGTTTAAAAGGTTTGTTAAAGTCTGGGTATTTAAGAATGGGATGTGGAGTTATAAGAGTTTTTAATTGTTCGAAAGCGTTAATGTAAGAAGAGTCCAATTTGTTTATTTGAGTGTCTTTTTTCAAGTACTTCGTCATTGGTTGAGCTATTTTGGCATAGTCCTTAAGAACTTGCTGTAATAGCCAGTAATTCCTAAGAATGATTTGATCTGCTTTTGGGTAGTTGGCAGTTTCAATTCTACTATGTCCTTAATTTCCCTTGGATTGGGATTAATTCCGTCCTTTGTTAGTACATGTCCTAAATATTCTGTCTCTTTACAGAAAAAGTTACATTTGTTTATTTGAATTTTTAAATTAGCTTGTCTTAGTTTGTTGAATATTTTATTTGTATTGGTTATATGTTCTTGAACAGATGTACTGAAAATCAGTATATCATCTAGATATACTACGCATATTTTATTGATGTATTCTCGGAGTAAAAATGTACCATTCGCTGAAAAGTAGATGGTGCATTTTTCAGGCCAAAAGGCAAACGAATATATTCGTAATGCCCGAAAGGTGTCGAAAAGGCCGTTTTCTTTTGATCTTTTTCATTCACTATTATTTGGTGAAAGCCTTTCGCTAAATTCAATGCAGTAAAGTATTGTGAACGTCCAAGTTTGTCAAGAATATTGTCTATGTTTGGTATAGGAAACTTATCGTCAATTGTAATTTCGTTAAGTTTCCTATAGTCTATAACTATTCTCCATTTTCTTATATTGGAATTGTCCAATTTTTTTGGTACAATCCAAAGTGGAGAATTGTAGGGTAGCGGTATATTTTACTGTAAATCGGATTTTCATGTTTTAGCTTGATTTCATGTTTTATTTCGTGTGTAAAGGTCAGATTGTCACCTTCATCGAAAAATAAGTCTTGATTTTTATTTAGTAAATCTTTTAAATAGGATTTTTCTTCAGAGTTCAAATGTTCTTGATTTATTTTATTAAAGATTTCGTCTTTTATGTTATTGATTGGTTCTAAGTGATTTGCTTGAGCAATTTCACTGGGAAAATTTATATTTTGAAAAGGAATTTTATACTTGGAAAAAATTTCTAGAAACTGATTCTCAACGTCGACTTTGACTGAAAAGCTATTAAGAAATTAAAGCCTATTATTGCATCATATTTTCACTCTTGAGAGGGAATACTTTCCATTCTAAAGTTCCTGTTTTAATTAATTCTTTGGGGATAGGTGTAATAACTTTGTGTTTTACACTTTTTGGTCCACCTAAAGAATTATATGTAATTGGCTTATGCAAATTTAATATTTTATATGGTAATATATTAGGTTTTATGAGACTAGTGTCTGACCCTGTATCTATTAAACAATTAATTGATATTTTTTCAAATGTTAATTTAATAATTGGTAATCTATTTTCCGAGGCTAATTTGTAAAATTTACCTCTTGGTGCGTATCATTTTCTCCGTTAATATTGTCTACTTCCATTGGTTGTTCTGTCCGATTATTAAAATTTTTATATTGTCCTGATCTATTATTTTCTGAGAAATTCTGTCTTCTAAATTGTCCAGTCGTTCTGTTATTTTGGTGTTTGTTATTAGAAAAATTAGGTCTTATCGTATTTGGATTATTAAATGAATTTGGTGAATTATTGTTAGAACGGTAGTTATTATAAGAAGGATTTTTTCTTTGAAAGTTAGGATTTTCCTTTTTATTTTCTTCAACAACAAATTTATTAATATTTCCTGACTTATTTTTTATACCCTACACCTATAGAATAGGTAAAGGGGTATATTAACTTTGGTATGGTGTTTGTAACCACCTAAAGGAAGCGAGCTAGACATGGAAAAGTATATATATTTGTGATCAGCGTGACCGCCGGAGTCGATATAGCCATGTCCGTCCGTAAAAAAATAATGGAGCTATCTTGATGAAATGTTAACTGTAGATTACTAGGACTGAAAGTACGGCGGGGATTGCATATGGGCGAAATCGACCCATGGGTTCGGATTCTGGACCTTTTAATCGATCGACGGGCTAACGAACATATATGAAAAATCACGATAACTCAACAACTAATGACGCTATCTTCATCAAATTTGTGCTGTAGGTTACTAGTAATGAAGCTACTTCGGGGATTGCGTAAGGTCGAGATTGGACCATGGGTTCGGAACCTAGAACTTTTTGATCGAATTTAGGCCAAACGAGCATAATTTCGAAACCAATGAAGATAGAACCTCCAAATTTGGTATCAGGGTGTCCCTGCCTATTTCCTAAGTGTCTCGGGAATTTGGGTCCCATTGGAGTACTGGGTCGGGGACCAGCCACACATTTTCGAAGACCTTAAAGCATATCTTTAAAATTAATAAAGATAACAACTTGAAAAAATGTAGAAGCTTCCAATTTGCCACAAGAGTGTTCTTTACTATCTCTTGCGTGCTCGCTTAACTTGGGATCAATTGGAGAGGTGGTTCAGTACCCCTCTCAGACCTCCCAAGTTTTAAAAGCTTATAATCGAAATTACTAAAAATAGTTACTTAAAATTAAGATAGACCGTTCAAATTGTGTACAAGGGTTAACTAGTACTATAAGTAAAGCGCGGGCTGTATAAGGGCGAAATCAGCCCATGGGTTCAGATTCTGGACCTTTTAGTCGGTGTCAGGGATAACGAACATATATTAAAAACGAGGAAGATTATAGTTGCCCTTGTCAACTTTTAGATACCCGTGCATACCCACTAACCGTTATTTATTTCCTCTATGCTATTATAAATATTACAAAAAAAATATAAGAAAGTAAAATAGTTAAAAAAAAATTTACCTTTTTATCCCATAATTTTAGCTTAAAAAAAAAATTAAATTTTTAATTCCATTATACTACCATAATTTTTGCTTAAAAACAAAAAAAAAAATAAAAACAAAAAAAAAAAAAATAGCCCGCTTTAAAAGTTGGTCCGAGTGATGTCCAACTTTGCCAACTAACTTGCCCTATTACTTTATCTGCCCAGTTTTGATTTTAACCTCGTAGCTTCATTAGATTCACAGTTATCGAATTGATTATTTTGTATTGTAGAGTTGCCCGAAAACGGGGCCGTAACATTTTGAAACTTCATATAAGTGCTCGATTCATTATATAACTAACAGTGTGTAATTTTCATCCTCGTAGTAGGTATAATCAGTTTTCAAGAAATTCATATTGGTGCAAAAAAGTTGTATGGCAGCCCCCCGAAAATGAAGTCGTAACATTTTGAAACTTCATATAAGTTCTTGATTCATTATAAAACTAACCGTGTGTAATTTTCATCTTCCTGGTATAATTACTTTTGAAGAAATTCATATTGATTTAAATAAGTTGTGTGGCAGCTCCCCGAAACCTTGATCTGGTCTTAACCAAAAAAAATAGGGAACCTAAAAAATGTCCCAAAAATGTTTTGTGTGAATTTCAAAACTCTTGCTCTAATTTTTCAATTCCATCTCTTATAATTAATTTTTAATTCACAAATACTTATATTAAAACCAAGCAAAATAAGCATCATATTATAATCATACTCATATAATGATCAGATCATCATGATCAAAAATTATCATCATATTCATAATTTTTTTTCATTTTAATTCATAAATCTCAAAGTACAAAGTCCAAATCTAAAATTTTTTTAAAAATTTTACGCATCATTTAAATCGTATGAAATTCTAACTCGAATTCTTTATCTACTTTTTGTAACAAAAACAAAAAACAAAAACAAACAAAATTCATATAATTTCATGTTAAATACTTCATGTTAAAATTTTTGTATGAAAATATTGGAGTTAAAAAAGTTAGCTATTCGAGAGCTACCCGAAGTTTTGGTCCGATCTTAACCAAAAAAAATAGGGAACCTAGAAATTGATTGAAAAATATTTTGTGAAAATTTCAAAACTGTAGCTCTTTTAGTTTTTGAGTTATCGTGCTGACACACAGACGGACGGACGGACGGACGGACGGACGGACGGACGGACGGAGGGACGGACGGACGGACGGACGGACGGACGGACGGACAGACACACATAGCTAGATCGACTAATTTTTCGATTCTGAGCCGATACGTACCCTTGACACTATATCTAGCTCGTCTAGATCGATGCGTTACAAACGGAGGAGCAAATCTAATATACCCGATGTCATATATGTATGCACGGGTATAATCACGATACCTGAACAACTAATGAGGCTATCTTCATGAAATTTGTGCTGTAGGTTATTGGTAATGAAACTACGGCGGTGATTACGTACCGTGAGGATTGGACAATGGGTTCGGAACTGAGAACTTTTTGATCGAATTTAGGCCAAACTAGCGTAATTCCGAAACCAATGAAGATATAACCTCCAAATTTGGTAGCAGGGTGTCCCTTCCTATTGAGTAAGTGTCTTTGAAACTTGGGCCCCAATGGACTAGTGGGTCGGGGACCAGCCACTCAGTTCCGAGGACCTTAAAGCATATTTTCGAAATTAATAAAAATAGTAACTTGAAACAAATGTAGAAGCTTCAAATTTGGCCCAGGGTGTTCTTTACTATTTCTTCCGTGCCCCCCTAATTTGGGATCATTTGGACTGGTGGTTCAGGACCTCTCTTAGACCTCCCAAATGTGTAAAAGCTTATCATCGAAATTAATAAAACTAGTAACTTAAAATTAAGATAGAACGTTCCAATTGTATACAAGGGTTAACTAGTATTGAAAGTATGACGGGACTGCATATGGGCGAAATCGTACCATGGTTTCGGGTTCTGGAACCCTTGACAAGTTCAAAGACTAAAAAACATATATCTTAAAAACACCTTGATTATCTTTTATCTTTTATCACAAAATTTAATAATTAGAATTTTTTCATTTTGTAATTGAATTGGAATAAATATATTTTCATTTATTTCAAGTTTGTTTGTTTTTTAATATTTTTAAATAGATAAATTAGTAAGAATTTGTAATATTTTTTAATAGATAATGTAATTAGAAAATGCTTTTAGTATTATAAAGTTAATTTGGTTAGCTAAGTCTTACGATCAAATTAATAACAGCTCTTATGGTGTTAAAACGACTTACGGATATGTCCTTAAATTTGAACCAAATAGGTGTAGGGTATTTCTAAGTCGGTTGCACCGACTGACTGTTTCTTTACTTGTTTTTATTTAATTTGTATTAATTTTTTATTACTTCATCACTTAAATATATTTTTTGTTGACAAAAGATATTATCTAATTCGAATAAGGTTTTACTTTGATCTATTTGTAATTGCATAATTGGAACTAATTTTAATTTTAAAAGTTGAACTAATTCTTTATCTATTGATTCATAAGTAAAACTTTCTTCGTTATCAAAATCACAAATTTCACTAGTTTCTGATTTTATGTTACTTAATTTATTATTTGTAATTGCATAATTGGAACTAATTTTAATTTTAAAAGTTGAACTAATTCTTTATCTATTGATTCATAAGTAAAACTTCCTTCGTTATCAAAATCACAAATTTCACTAGTTTCTGATTTTATGTTACTTAATTTATTAAATAAATCTTATTTAAGATTAAATACCTTATATTCCTTGGCTTGGAACAGTCAACACTCACTGAAAGAGTGTTGACAACAGTGTCCCAATTTCTGCTATCTTTAGGTATTTCCAGGATGACATTTCTGGCTTTTCCGATGATTTTACTGTTGCCAATTTTTTTCAAACAATACTGCTTTAGTTGGACATTGTTTTGTCCACAAAGAGCTTCCACATCTTCAACTGCACTTAGAAATGATTTTAGTTTGTAGGAATTTTCACCAGAAAACGGTGTTATTTCATTAAGGTTTCTGATAATTTGGTCCGGTGTTAATTCGAATACTGTTCGACTAACCTGGTTGAGGCTGCTCTTCTGCTCATTTAGTTGTTGTGTAAGTAGTGCAACTTGGTTTGTTAATTGTTCAATGGTTGCCATATTAGAATTTTAATTTCGATTTTGATCCAAAAATTTATTACGTTTTTTATAAATTTTGGTTCGTTGTTTCTGCACAAAATTAATTTTTTAAATTTTGTTATGTTTCTTTAATTGATCCTTGTTTTTATTTAATATTTTTTTTTTGTATAATATATTTATATATTATTCGATTCGATTTCGCTGGATGTCTTTCTTTAGAAGTACATCCTACCGACTGCGCCAGAAACGATTTAATTCTTTTCTTAATTTAAAAAAAAAACAAATTATTTTTATATTATAATAAAACTTTATTTTAGCTTTTTATTAAACTAAAAAATAGAACTAATCTCTACTGTTAACTTTTATTAACTAAATTTTCAATTTCTAATTAATGTTTAATTAACTACCTGAATTGCTAAATTTGTGGACGAAAGTAAAAACTGTTATTTCGTATAAAATATCACTTTCGTTAAAAGTAATATTTTAAGTGGATCGTTTATCCTTCGATCGTTCATCGACTTTATTTCATAATTATGCATTTCGATTTTGTCTGGAGGTGTCGGATTGCATATTATGTTGTCGGCATTTTTATACTTAGATGTTACAGAATATGGTAACGTAACTGGCGGCAAGGGGTAACAAATTCCAAGTCTGTTAATAGAGTGAACTCCATTGTCAAAGAGGAACACATATACAAAATTTGAAGTCAATCGGTTAAACAATTTCTAATATATAGCAAAGTAACGAAAAAACCTATAAAAAGCTGTTGGGGCGCAACGGGTTAACGGAACTCCACAAATATTTTTAACCAAATCAGTACTTCAAAAAAATGGCCGAAACTTGATTTTTTGCAATTTGCACGCTCCCGGGCAACGCCGAGTAAATCTGCTAGTCTAATATATAAAGGAGAAAATTTGTTTGCTTGTTTGTTTGTTTGTTTGTTTGTCAACCGGAATTAAGTGTATAAATTTTGTTGGAATAAATTAACCCATTTCCGTCTGGCGGGCTTCCAAAAATTTTGTGTTTCCGATTTGTGTCCAATTTTACAGGTTGATTTGGCAGTCCAAAAAAGAGCCTGCAAAAAATTTTAGGGTTAAGTTCGATTAACCCGTTTTCCACGACGACGCCTTGAAGTTTTCTATAAATTTCATTTGCTTAAACGATTAAAACAATTTTATTGAAAATTTTGTATCAGCATTTTAATGATTAAAACCCACAGGGTTAATTTGGTTTAGACCAGTTTACCAATGATTCAATAAAATTTTCTAATTTTTGGTATTAACGCAAGTTAACCTTTATTCCAAAAGCGCACTTAATTAAAAATACTAATTATTTTGCTTTCAAATAGTCTCAAATAGTGCAAAAGCAAAATGAGATTATATTAATAATAATAAAAATAAAGCTAATAAAGAATCCGAATAATAATATATTTAAATTTAAATAACATAACATTTTCCTTCTCTACATTTTTTCGTAAGTTTTTGTTTTTTATCTACTTTGCAGTTGTTGTTTTTTAAAATAAGATTTCGGTGTAAAATTGCAGTTTTCTTCAAATAAAATCAAAAAATCAAAAATATACTCAACTTCGTACATATCATGCTTAAATTAGTAGTATTTTAAAACTGTTTTTCAAAGAAATAAGCCTACATTTCTCTCACAAAATCATAAACAAACGAGGAAGAGCGTAATAGAACTTTCTGGTAAGTACAAAACAAAATATAAGTTGAAAGGCAGATTTTTAAACCTTTTCTATTTATTTAAGAAAGGCAGTTTTTTAAACCTTTTCTTTACTATTTTTTATTCAAACGCCGGCAATTCAAATTTAGACCTCTCAATGAAGTTTTAATTTAACTTAATGTTATTGATAAAAGTTAGAAAAGAATGAATGAATTTTAAAATTTAGTAAAGCAATTTTTTTAAAACGAGTTTTTTAGGGATTATTCTAGCAATTTTTCAACAAATTTATTAAATTTCACTTGAAACTTTCCATAATTATTAAATGATAACAATAAATATTTAAGGAGCACCAAATTGTTAAGAAGCAGAAGAAAAACGTATACAAAAATTAGAAAAAATCGTTCAAACTGTTTTGAAAAAATGTTTTTTTAAGTTTTTGTTCGCAATCGGTTAAAAGAACTCGACAAAACATTTTTTAAACATTCCCTAATTCAAAGAAGTCTTACCTACTTTAAAAAATTTAACGTAATTTGCTTACAAAATTTTATTTTTTGAATAATCGTGGGAATGAGAAGTATATACATTTACGCATACAAAATTTACATTCAAGTGACCAAACCGTTTCTGCTTAAGAGTAAAGTAATGAAAAAATTTGTAAAAAGCTGTTGTGCCTCAATGTGTTAACGGAATTCAACAAACCTGTTTTTGAAACTTTGAACCAAGCAATATTTCGTAAAATTGGACGTAATATCCTTCCCAAATTTTTTTTGAAAAAATTGTCGGTCGGCAAGGGGTATCAAATTCTAAGTCTGTTAATAAATTGAGATCCATTCTCAAAGAGGAACACTATACAAATTTTGAAGACAATCGGTTAAACAATTTCTAATTTATAGCAAAGTAACGAAAAAACCTATAAAAAGCTGTTGGGGTGCAACGGGTTAACGGAACTCCACAAATATTTTTTGAGGCTTTCTTTTTAACAAAAGCAGTACTTCGAAAAATTGGCCAAACTTGCTTTTTTGCAAATTGAACGCTCCCGGGCCACAACGGGTAAATCTGCTAGTCCAATATATAAAAGAGAAAATTTATTTGTTTGTTTGTTTGTTTGTCCAGGATTCACGTAAAAACCACTGGTCCGATTGTCACAAAATTTTAAAGTAATAATTCTGAGAGCCCGGGGGGTGACATAGGCTACTACATATTTTTATAAGCCAACAGGTTGCGGCTCCAGAGCCGTTTTAAGCTTTTTCGTTTTTTGGATGTCGAGTCAAAACGGTTTGACCGATTGACATGAAATTATTCACAAATATTCCTTTTAGCAACCGGAATTAGTTGTATAAATTTGGTTGGAATAAATTGACCCATTTAGGCCTGTCGGTCTTTCAAAAAATTTTGTGTTTCCGATTTGTGTCCAACATTACAGGGGGATTTTGTATTCGAAAAGAGGGGCCGAAACAAATTTTTGTTGAGTTCGGTTAACCCGTTTGGGCACGAGGGCCCAATGAAGCTTTTTCAATGTTTTTAATGTCGAGTCAAAACGGTTTGACCGATTGACTTGAAATTTTGCACAAATGTTCCTCTTAGCAACCGGAATTAGGTGAATAAATTTGGTTGGAATAAATTAACGCATTTCGGCCTGGCGGGCTTCCAAAAAATTTTGTGTTTCCGATTTGTGTCCAATTTTACAGGTTGGTTTCGCACTCGAAAAGAGAGTCTGGCACAAATTTTTGTTGAGTTCGGTTAACCCTTTTGGGCACGAGGGCGCAATGAAGAGTTTTAATATTTTGTATGTCGAGTCAAAACGGTTTGACCGATTGACATGAAATTATTCCCAAATATTCCTCTTAGCAACCGGAATTAGTTGTATAAATTTGGTTGGAATAAATTAACCCTTTTTGGCCTGGCGGGCTTTCAAAAAATTTTGTATTACCGACTTGTGTTCAATTTTACAGATTGATTTTGTAGTCTACAAGAGAAGCTGCAAATAGTTTTAGTTAAGTTCGATTAGCCCGTTTTCTACGACGACACCATGAAGTTTCCTATAAGTTTTCTGAAGTTTTCTATAATTTTTATTTGCTTAAACGATTAAAAGAATTTTATTGAAAGTTTTATCCAGCATTTTAATTATAAAAACCCATAGGGTTAATTTGGTTTTGACCTGTTTATGCATTTTGCAGAAAAATTCAATGAAATTTTCAAATTTTTGGTATTAACGCAAGTTAACCTTTATTCCAAAAACTTACTTAGTAAGACTAAGTATTACTAACTATTACTAAGTATATCTTTAAATTTAAATAACGTAACATTTTCCTTCTATACATTTTTTTCGCAAATCTTTGTATTTTATCTACTTTGCAGTTGTTGTTTTTTAAAAATAGATATCAGTGTAAAATTGCAATTTAAATTTTACACTGAAATCATGCTTAAATACACAGTAATTTAGAACAGGTTTTTTAAAAAAGAAGCCTTCATTTCTCTCAAATCTCTTAAAATCTTTCTTGAAATCTCTTAATCTCTTAAAATCTCTTAATATTATCTTAAAACATTTCATAAAAACATGAACAAACGAGGAAGAGCGTAGTAGAACTTTCAGGTAAGTACAAAATAAAATATAAGTTGAAAAGCAGATTTTTAAACATTTTCTAAACTTTCGACTATATTTTAGTCAAATGTTGAAAATTCAAGTAAACTACTCTTGACATAGTGTAATGAAATATAGGCAAATTTAGTATAACCTTTTGACCTATAGTATTATATGTAAACTAGTTATTACCCATTTTATTCATACAAAAACAAATTTTAATTCCGTAAACATAATTCACCGGAAGCCAACTATCCTCAATTCTATCGTCAATGAGCACCAAATTGTCAAAAAGCACCACGTATACAAAAATTAGAGATAATCGTTCAAACGGTTTTCACCGTTTTTATTTCGCAATTGGTTAAAGAATTCGACCAAACATTTTTTTAAGTATTCCCCTAATTTAAAGAAACTGTACCTACTTTAAAAAATTGGACTTAATTTATTTATAAAATTTTCTTTTTCACCAATCGTAGGAATGACAAGTATATAAATGTACGCATAAAAAATTTAAAGTCAATTTGTCAAACCGTTTCTGCTAAAGAGTAAAGTAACGATAAAATCTGTAAAAAGCTGCTGTGCCGCAATGGGTTAACGGAACTCAACAAACCTGTTTTTGAGATTTTGACCAAGCAATATTTCGCAAAATTGGACGTAATATCCTTCCAAAATTTTTATTTGGAAAATTGTTGGGCGGCAAGCGTTAACAAATTCCACGTCCGCTATTAGCGATTGACTTGAAATTTTGCACAAATGTTCTTCATAGCTACCGAAATTAGTTGTATAAATTTGGTTGGAATGAATTAACCCATTTCGGCCTGGCGGGCTTCCAAAAAATTTTGTGTTTCCGATTTTTATCCAATTTCAGAGCTTTATTTTAAAGTCTAAAAGAGAGGCTGCAAAAAGTTTAAGTTAAGTTCGATTAACCCGTTTTCCACGACGACGCCATGAATTTTTCTAAATATTTTATTTGCTTTAATGATTAAAAGAATTTTATTGAGAATTTGGTACCAGTATTTTAATTATAAAAACCTGCAGGGTTAATTTGTTTTTGACTTGTTTACGCGTTTTGCACTAGGATTCAATGAAATTTTCAAATTTTTGGTATTAACGCAAGTTAACCTTTATTCCAAAAGCTTATTTAATTAATATGACTAATATTTTTTCTCTCCTTAAATAGTCTCAAATAGTGCAAAAGGTAAATAAGATAATATTAATAATAATAAAAATAAAGCTTATAAAGAATCCGAATAATAATAAGTATCTTTAAATTTAAATAACGTAACCTTTTCCTTCTCTGCATTTTTTCGTAAGTCTTCGGTTTTTATCTACTTTGCAGTTGTTGTATTTTAAAAATAGATTTCAGTGTAAAATTGCAGTTTAAATTTTACATTAAAATTATGCTTAAATACATAGTAATTTAAAAACTGTTTTTTCAAAAAAGAAGCGTACATTTCTCTCATAATATCATAAAAAAACGAGGGAGAGCGTAGTAGAACTTTCAGGTAAGTACAAAACAAAATATAAGTTGAAAAGCAGATTTTAAACATTTTATAAATCATCGACTATATATTATTCAAACTTTGGCAATTCAAGGAAACATACTATTGTAATAGTATAATGACATAGTGGCAAATTTAGTATACCCTTTTGACCTATAGTCAAAATATAATACTGTATGTAAACTACCTTTTGCCCGGTGCACCGGGGAAACGCCACTCAATGGAGTTTTAATTTAAGTTTATGTTATTGAAAAAAGTTAATACAAGTATGGTGTACATTCAAACTTTAAAATGTAATAAAGCAATTTTTTAAAACGAGTTTTTAGGCATTTTTCAACAAATTTATCAAATTTCACTTGAAACTTTTCATAATTATTAAAAATTAACAATAAAAATTCAAGCAGCACCAATTTGTCAAGAAGCAGAAGAAAAACGTATAGAAAAATTGTTTAATTCTTTTGCAATTGTTATAGAGATAATTGTTAAAATTTTTTTGCTACCTGTTTTTTAAAGCTTTTGTTTCGCAATCGGTTAAAAGAACTCGACAAAACATTTTTTAAAGCATTCCCCTAATTCAAAGAAATTTTAAGAAATTTTAACTTTCAAAACTTGGACGTAATTTACTTACAAATATTTTTTTGAACAATCGTCGGATCAGTCTGTTAATAGAGTGAACTCCATTTTGAAAGAGGAATCCGAATCCAAATAATAATATCTTTAAATTTAAATAACGTAACAATTCGTTCTATACAGTTTTTCCTAAGTTTTTGTTTTTTATCTACTTTGGAGTTGTTGTTTTTTAAAGAAATATTTCAGCGTAAAATTGCAGTTTTCTTCAAATAAAATCAAAAAAAATTCAATTGCGTATATATTATGCTTAAATACATAGTATTTTAAAACTGTTTTTCCAAGAAAGAAGCCTACATTTCTCTCAAATCTCTTAAAATATTTCTTAAAATCTCTTAATCTCTTAAAATCTCTTAATATTATCTTAAAACATTTCTTAAAATCAGAAACAAACGAGGAAGAGCGTAATAGAGCTTTCAGGTAAGTACAAAACAAAATATAAGTTGAAAAGCAGATTTTTAAACCTTTTCTAAGTCATCGACTATATTTTATTCAAACGCTGGCAATTCAAGCAAACTGCTATTTACTTAGTATAATGACATAATGGCAAATTTAGTATACCCTTATGACGTCTCAATGGAGTTTTAATTCAAGTTGAACACAAGAATGGTGTACATGTTAATTTTAACATATAATAATGCAATTTTTTAAAACTAGTTTTTCAGGGATTATTCTAGCAATTTTTTAACAAATTTATTAAATTTCACTTGAAACTTTTCATTTATTAAATAATAACAATAAAAATTCAAGCAGCACCAAATCGTCAAGAAGCAGAAGAAAAACGTATAGAAAAATTAGAGATAATCGTTAAAACTGTTTTGAAAAAATGTTTTTAAAAGTTTTGGTTTTGCAATCGGTTAAAAGAACTCGACAAAACATTTTTTTAAACATTCCCCTAATTCAAAGAAGTCTTACCTACTTTCAAAAATTGGACGTAGTTTACTTACAAAAATTTTTTTTTTGAATAATCGTAGGAATGATAAGTATATACATGTGCGCATACAAAACTTACATTCAAGTGGTCAAACAGTTTCTGCTTAAGACTAAAGCAATGAAAAAATCTGTAAAAAGCTGCAGTACCACAATGGGTTAACGGAACTCAGCAAACCTTTTTGAGACTTTGACCAAGCAATATTTCGCAAAATTGGCCGAAATTAGCTTTTTTGCAATTTGCACGCTCCCGGGCAACGCCGGATAAATCTGCTAGTTCAATACAATAAATGAAAATGCATTAATAATATAATATAAAAAAATCAACAATTTTTTTATTATAAAATTGTTTTTTACTAAATTAAGCAGTATAACATGATTTATATATGTACTAAATGTACGAAAAGTAATATAGGATAGTATCTAGTAAAGAAAAGAGCCGGAAAATTCTAAAGCTGCAAGTTTGTTTAGTAGAATTTTGTGATCAACACGATCGAATTCTTTGCTGAAGTCCGTGTAAATAGCATCAACTTGGTTCCCATTTTCCATTTCATTAAGGATTTCAGAAGTGTAAACTAAAAGGTTTGTTGTTGTGGAACGAGCTTTTCTGAATCCATGTTGTTGTTCGTTTAGTTTTGTATTTATGATGGGTCTAATTTGGTCTACAATAATTTTTTCGAACATAATACAATAATTATGTCTACAATAATTTTTTCGGATAAGTGAGATAACTGTCACAGTTGTATAAAAAAGTCGGTGGAATCAGGTCAGGTGCTATACCTTTTTTGGTATCAAGTTTAGTGATTGCTTCGAATATTTCAACTTCGGAAAGGTATAAATCCGTAATAATAGGATTTGAATTATTTACTAAGTTAGAGAAATCGAAATCAATTGGAGACTTGTGTGGACGATAAACTTTTTGAAAAGATTTACAAAACAGATTGCAGATCGTTTTAGGACAATTAGAAAACGTATTGTCTTTTAAAATTAAGCTTGGATAACCGTAAGTTTTACATTTGTGTTAACGAAGTCAAAAAACTTTTTAGGATCTGTAATTAATTTGTTGCCTACATTAGTGAGATATCTACCATAAGCCAAATTAGATTTTTGTTTAATTAAAAAGCAAGATCTTTGTACTTGTTTAATAAGTCATTAATAGGCTCTTTTGAATTTTTAATTATTTTGTGTAGTTTATTGCGTTGGTTACGCAATGTCCTAAGTTCACTGTTCAGCCAAGGTTCGGTTGTCTTGTCCTTTTTGCGCATTTTAGGAACAAAGGAGTTAATTATCTCAAATAGCTTTGAATAAAATTGAGAGATAATCAAGTCAATATCCTGTTATGTTAACAGGTCGTCGCAGCTTATGACTAATAAAGCATTATTAATGCTTTGATAATCAGCATTAAGAAAGTCATATACAAAAATATTATTGTAAGATTTGGTAAAAAGTGGTATAGCAGTGGAAAATTCGAAGATGATTCCGTTATGATGCGGAGTGTTTGTAAAAAGGTTTTCTGAATCATCAGCGAGCTTTACCACCACTTTATCATATGCATTCGTGAATGCAAGATCTAACCACTTGTAATAATTATTCGGAAAGCTGATAATTTGTTGTAAACCATTACCATAAAATGCATTAATGAGATCGTAATCTATTTCGTCCTGAAAGTTGATTGGTAGTAACAAATTATTAGATTCGTCAACAATAAAATATAAAGAAGGACTGTTAAAGTCCCCTAAAATTATAAATCATCTTCATTCATATTTGATATAAAATGCTGGTATATATCGAAAAATTCCGAATATGAGGAATTGTCAGAATTAGGAGGAAAGTAAACAACACCAAGGTATAAAAAATTATTACCTAAGTTAACTTTAATAAATTCGTGATCGAAAGAGTGGTAAGTCCTAGTGATTAATGCCACACTAGATAAGGTATTGTTGACTGCAAGTAGTACACCACCACCACGGGAACAATTTGTAGCAAGATAGTCCCGATCTTTTCTATAAATCGACCAAGTACCGTTCAAAATTTCTTCATTTACGAAGGAGTGGTTTATCGATGTTTCAGTGATAGCCAGAATATTAAATTCACATGGCTTAGCATCAATATATAATTCCTTAAGCTTGCCCCTCATAACACTGCAATTGCGGTAGGATAATTTCATTTTATTAGACGAACTAACGCTATTTTTATATACTATGGTTGGACAGTGTAACTAAATTGGAATTAGTGTAAGAATCGATATAGAATTTTGTATTTAAATTGTTACTTGCTGCTCGGCCGAAAAAACTTATTATAATTTTCACTAGACTAATACGAGTGATTGTAGTAATTGCTATTGCATAATGAATGTATAGCAACATTTTTTAAAAATATATGTACAAAACATTAATAAATGAAGAAATAGATCATTATTGAACAAAATAAACCTATAAAAAAATTTAAAATCTTTTATTAATTTATTTAATTTAAGCAAGTACGCACTGAAAAAAAAGTTAATTGAAATTAAAAAAAAATTATACTAAGAAGGGATTTGAACTAAGGACCCCAACATTTTATAAAATACGAAACATATAAAAAGTAGACTAACTAACTTATTCATCATCAGTTTTTAACATACAACAAGAAATTATATGAGCCATTTATTTATTTTTTGTGTATCTATTACTAGAATCGAAGCATATTTTATTTAACATACTTTTAACATAATGTCTATAATGAAATTAGAAATAGTTTCTAATTAAAAAAAGTTCTTCTTTTAATAGACCTTCCGTCATTCTGTGACGGGTCAACAGCTAGTATATTATAGTTAATTTATGAATTCAAAATTAATTTTTAAATTTGATAAATTACTTTTATGTTCTATGAATAATTGAAATCAAAATGAGAAAATTTTATTCAATACAAACATTAATCTCCAGACATATATATTCTTTCAATTGTATTTGTAAAATATGTATTATTAAGATATCTTCAAAGAAAAATGGATCAAATAAATAAACAAAATCAAATTGAAGAATGGCTGGAAATTATACCAGAAAATAGTGAAGAGCCGATTGGAGGAGAAAGTGACGTCGGAAAAGAAAATTATATAAATGAAAGTAATTATTCTACAGATACAAAAGGGGATATCAATGAAGAATCACTCTTTACAGGCAACCTTAATTTTGCTTCAGTGAATATTTATGGAAGAGATGAGATAACTTTGTGGAAAAATATTCTATTTAGATCTAATGTAAAGTATTGTACGGAAAACATATTTCAAAATAAACCAAATTTTGGCTGAAGATTCTTTGATACTTCGAAAACACCTGTAGAATCATAGGAGTTATTATTTTCATTTGTTGAAAAAATAGTTAAGTGCACTAATCGTTATATTGAAAAAGAGCAACAAAATACCAACGACTACGAGTCGCTTTTCCGACCAATATAATAGAAATAAGGGCATTGTTGGGTTTATTGTATATAGCAGGATTGCACAAATCATCCCATACCAATGTTAGAGATTTGTGGCAAGCTGATGATATTTATTGCAACCATAAGCTATAATCGGTTTCTATTTTTAATGCGTTGTCTTCGTTTTGATACCGTTATTGATCGAGCTGAACGTAAAGCTATCGATAAGCTGGCACATAATAAGAGAAATTTTTGAAGAATTCAACCAAAATTGACAAAAAATCTATAACATGAATGTACGTTGCAGTAGATGAGTTTTCGTGGTAGATGCTCATAAACAATACAAACCAAAAAAACCAGCAAAATATGGAATCAAAAAATTTTCTGTTGTTGATGCATGCACATATTACACTTCAATTCTTTTTTTGAGAATTACTTCTCTTCTTTTAATTTTTTTTTAATAAGGTACAATATCTTAGTTGCAATGTTTTATTTTTAAAAACGATAACCATTCAAACTACTAATACACAAATATGATAGCGAGACTTACCTATTTCACATCACAATTCATTTTCATACAATGTAATTCGATCATCAATTGTATTGATAGAACAGCAATAGATATGTATTTGAAATAGGATATGGAAGCAAACGAATATGAATTAAATTTTTTTTTATTTTTGTTAAAATTGTTATAGAAAAGCAGGTGTGGTATTAAGAAGAATTTTAAAGTAATAAAAAGATTAAGTTTTTAGTTTCTCGAATATCAAATTGGTAACGCGTTCGAAAATAAATTTTGGAAAACCTGAATTTTATTTTTTTTAGCAATATTTATACAAAACGTAATTTAAATATTTGTCGAAGTATTAAAAATTTTTTTAAAGTATTACAAAGTACTTCAAAATGAAATTATTAGGTATCTAATGCTAAAAGAGATAAAATACTTTAGCAAAAATGCCTAAAAAAAACTATGCAATTGTTCCTACTAGTTATTTAATATTTCACATGAAAGTGTACTTATTTTGCCACATACCAATTCAAATGGTGAGTAACCTGTTGTACTGTGTGGTTTTGAGTTGTAGAAGTACGCATATATAAGGTATAAATATTCATCCCAAACGTCTTGTCCTTTTAAACTCATTATGTACTCATTTAATGCCCTATGATTTCGTTCAATAGAACCTAACGCTTCATGATGATAAGGTGTTGACATAACATTTTCAATATTTAGAAATTTACAAATATTTTTCAATAATTCATTTGTAAATTCTGTACCTTTATCTGTTTTCAACTTTTTAAAACATCAATATTTAAGTATGAATTTTTCTACTATTGTTATTCCGACTGTTGTAGCGTTTTTAGTTTCTATTGGGTAGGCTTCTATAAATTTTATTAATTCACATTGTACAGTAAGAATATATCTATAATTGTTTGATGTTTGTACTGGGGTTATTCAACTCAAGCTTATTTTATGATTTAGTAGCATAAGCTATTGGCTTATCATTTCCTATGCTTCCTTGAGATAATACAGCTCCTAATGAAAAATTTGTTGTCAGTTGTTAATATGAATGGTTCTTCAAAATTTGGATAACTTAATATAGATGAATTTCTTCAAATTTCTGACCGCTTCTGGTTTCAGAAAATTGCATTTCCCAGGATTCAGCTTTAGATTATATTTTTGTAATCGTTCTAAAACTCTAGTAAAATTTTCATTATGATATCTCAAATTTGATCCAAATATTATTATACCATGTACAGCTTCTTGCAGTCCGGTTAATGCTACTGAAAGCATGCGTTGAAAATTATTTGTAGTTATTTTTAATCTAAAATAAAACATCTTAAACTGATCATGCCCTTTGTTTGTTGAAAATGCTGTCATTTGGCTGAATTTATGGTGTATTGGTATTTGATGAAATGAACTTGTCATATCTAATATAGAAAAATTTTTAGATTTGCACAATTTGTCCAAAACGTCGGCTAACTTTGTTAAACGAAATATGTGATCTACTATTTTTTTATTTAATGACCTAAATTCTACCACTAGCCTCCACTTTTTCTCCCCATCTTGACTCTTTTTAGGAACTATTAACAATGGTGAGGTGTATGGACTTGTAGAATGTTCAATTATATCTTCTTCCATTAATTTATCAACTTATTTTTCAATTTCTTCCAACCGGACATTTGGTGTTCTGTAATTTTTTATATACAATTGTGATTTATTTATTGTTGTATTTCTCTTCTCATAAAAATTATTTAATGATAATGGTTCATCATCTATATTTTATATATATATTTCACAGATGTTTAAAATTGAGTTTTTAGCTTTTTCATCTAAGCTATCTATTGATAATACTTCTTGTACTCATTTGTATTACTATATCTTGTTCTTGCAGTGATATTACAAATGTGCAAGTTTCATTATCTATCTTGCATCTGAGCTTGAATAAAAAGTCTCTACCTAACATGCCATCTGCTGTTATTTTTATTTCCTCATCTATTATATGGAAATCATGGTTAATTTCTCCTTCTTTTATTATTAAGTTTAGATTTGCTACACCCTTTGTCATGATATTTTTATCTGTAACGCCATTTATTTGACAGATCTCATTTTCTAATATATGTTGTTTTATGATGTTGTATTTAATTAAAGATATATCTGCTCCTGTATCAATTAATAATGTGAATATTTATTCTTATTATTTATTTTTATTATATTTGTGCAGTTATTGTCACTGCTAATTGAGCTTACCTGATTCTGTTGAATTGGTTTTAGTTGTGGTTTCTTTGCATGTTGTTGACATGCCCCGGATTTCTTCGGCCGAGGCCATTGTAGTTTCCTTGATTATTATTGTAGTTGCTGTTATTGTTTTGTTGTGTTCTATTATTATAAATTATTAAAATTGTTATTGAAGTTGTATCTGTTATTATTGTTATTATAGTTGTTTCTATTATTACTAATACTATTATTATTAAAGTTATTGTAGTTGCTGCTATAATAATTTCTTCTAAAGTTGTTCACTCTATTAAATTTGCGGATTTGCCCTAAAATACTAATAAATGTTATTTGGCCTTATATTGCTATAATTTTCTGGTGCTAATTGAATAGCCTCTGCAAAACTCTTTGGTTTTGTTGGTAAAATTATTGTTCTATGCATCTCATTCAATCCATTTTTGTATGCGTTAAGACCTAATTAGTGGGAGTGGCTCAATATCCCGAATGATAAAATCCCAGAAATACGAAATCCCGTAAATTTATTAAATCCCGTAAATACAAAATCCCGTAAGTACATAATCCCGTAAATACAAAATCCCGTAAGTACATAATCCCGTAAATACAATTATAAGAGAAACCATTAATAAACAATTTGTCCTTTCCTTTATTAGTTTTTGTTATTGATATGTTCATATTCTACCCATGTATAAAATATATTTATTTAAATTAATATCAAAAATAAAAAGATACTTTTATACAAACCAAAATAGTTTTACATATGTATTATGAAGAATGAAAATATATATTAATAATAATTTTGAATATGATTTAATATGCTACAATGCTACCCTACTTAGATTAATTGAATAATTTTAAAAATTTATATTATTAGATAAAATGTTGGTTAACAAGTTTTTCCGACATTCTGAGATTAAATTTATGGAAATCCCGTATTTTAAAATCCCGCGCGGGATTTTAAAATACGGGATTTCTATCGTGTCGGATTTTAGGATGCGGGATTTTAGGATGCGGGATTTTGGGATGGGGGATTACGTACCCAACCCCTGATTAGTCATTTAAATTTATTATGTTTCTGTGATTCTCACCTTGTTTATCTATTTGTAACTCATTTAATTGAGCAATGAGCATTTCTATCTTTAATTCAAATGAATTAACGTCCTGATTGCCTTGTACCAATCTTGTTAACTCATTTTGAATTTTCGCTGGTTTCTTATTTCATTTGAAATTTATATCTGACCTATAAAGTTCGAATTAAAATATTTACTTTTTAATTTGACATTATTATTGTAATATTTATTAAATTTTTAATAAAATTAAAAATATTACTTACATAATATTTTTCAAATCAAAATTTTTGTTATAAGAAAGTTAATAGTTAATATTTATATTTTTATATATATGATATAAAAATTTATATCATTGTCAAACGTTGAGCTCGCTTCACTGCTTTTTTGTTGACCAAGTATTTGATAATTTCGTATATAAAAAACAAGAAAAGAAATAGTCAGTCGGTGCAACCGACTTAGAAATACCCTACCACTATTTGGTTCAAATTAAATGGGAAGTCCATAAGTCATTTTAAAACCATAAAAGCTTTTATTAGTTTGATCGTAAGACAAAGCTAACCAAATTAACTTTATAATACTAAAAACATTTTCTAATTACTTTTCTAATTTATTTACAAATTCTTACTAATTTATCTATTTAAAAATATTAAAAAACAAAAAACCTTGAAATAAATTAAAATATATTTATTTAAATTCAATTACTAAGGTGAAAAAATTTGAATTATTAAATTTTGTGATAAAAAGCTAATCCAAGCATAATATATTTAATAATTAAAATTTTTCATAATTGCAATTATTTTATATTGATAGTTTATGTACCTATTAGGAAAGCTTATAAACACAAAATATGCAATAAATGTATTTCTAAAATATAATTACAAATTAAGAACTTTTCATATAGTTCATTTAAATATAACAATAAATTTTACATAAATGCATATAGCTTGCATTTGAATATAGCTTAAGTATTGTGCACGATGTCTTAATTATATATCACCTATGGTTTTTAATTTATAAAATATAATACCAAATATGTTTTATGGTAACATTCTTAGCCTTTTAAAAATATAAAAGTGTTCAATAAAAACGGAAATAGGAATGAACCCTCGTTTCAAATTTAAGGTTTCGTGATTTATTATATATGTTAGTTAGCCCTTAGAAACGATTAAAAGGTCCACAATCTGAACCCTTGGGCCGATTTATACACAAGTGGAACGTACTATATTAATTTTAAGTTACTATTTTTAGTAATTTCGATTATAAGCTTTTGAACCTTTGGAGGTCTAAGAGAGTTACTGATCCATCACTCCAATAGATCCCAAATTAGGGGGACACACAAGAAATAGTGAAAAACCTTGTGCCAAATTTGAAGCTTCTACATGTTTTCAAGTTGCTATCTTTATTAATTTTAAAGATATGCTTTAAGGTCTTCAGAAATGTGTGGCTGGTCCCCAACCCACTACTCCAATGGGACCCAAATTACAAGGACACTAAGGAAATAGGAAGGGACACCCTGATACCAAATTTGGAGGTTCTATCTTCATTGGTTTCGGAATTATGCCAGTTTGGCCTAAATTCGATCAAGTTCTAGGTTCCGAACGCATGATCCAATCTCGATCGTACGCAATCCCCGCCCGCCTTACTAGTAACCTGCGGCACAAACTTGATGTAGATAGCGTCATTAGTTGTTGAGTTATCATGATTTTTTATATATGTTCGTTAGTCCAAGGACCGATTAAAAGGTCCAGAATCCGAACCCATTTGCCGATTTCGCCCATATGCAATCCCCGCCGTACTTTTAGTCCTAGTAACCTACAGTTAAAATTTCATCAAGATAGCTCCATTTTTTTTTGAGTTATCGTGCCTACGGGCTGACGGATGGACGGACATGGCTATATCGACTAAGGAGGTCACGCTGATCACAAATATATATACTTTTCCATATCTATCTCGCTTCCTTTAGGTGGTTACAAACACCATACCAAAGTTAATATACCCCTTTACCTATTCTATAGGTGTAGATTATAAAAATGTATATGTTATAAGGACTTCCTTCAATATCTCTTCCCTTTGTAAGTTTATTTGTTGAACCACTGTTGATGATGATTCACTTGAAAACCATCTCATGATGAGTTTATTCGTTCAAGTCTGTACTTCTTAATTCTTTATTTTTTTTACAGTTTCCTGTTTGTTCTCTAATGATAAAGTATACGGAAGACTACTATATAATCTGCTCAGCTCTCTGTGTCCTTGAAATTTTTTACCACCTCTTTTTCTTTTCTTTGGTTGTACTCCGGTTTTATATGCGTCTGAAGTAATTCGGGTTTTTGCCACTTTTATTTCTTCCTTCAAATGTTCCATTTATACTTAATATTTTCTAAATATATATAACGTAGTTTATCTAATTCCTATATGGGAAAGGGCTAATCAATCTATTATGGAAAAGTTAGATAAGATACACAAAAAATCCATTAAACAATTTAAGAAATTTAAAATCTACGCAGCTACTCACTCAACAAACTTACTGTACACTGGAAAGTATATAAGCATACAAAATATCTTTGAAAAGGAACCATACTTAACGGTATTCAAAATAGTAAATAATTTGATAAAACATAACTTTATTCAAAACAGAGTGATGCATATTCCTAGTCACAATACAAGAGATAGGTCGAATTTTTATCTAACCCTGTTCAGGCCGAATAATGAGAAAACCAATTGATTTAACACTTGCTTCAAAATATTTAACCAATTAGCTACCGATCTAAAAATTAACAGCCTATTAAGATTATCAGCCTGACAATTAAACAGTTAGTGCTTAAAAAAAAAAAAAAAACAAAGAACAAAAAACACAAGTGATGAAAAAAACTAAGGGTTTTAAAAAGAACATTTTCAAAATTATGTAGGGTTTCTTACTGAGTATTTTATCATTTTTATAAAAATACTAGCAAAAAAGTTTTTGTCGGGCGACAGGTATAATTTTAATTTCTCGTTTTTTATAAATATTCTTTTTTCTCCTACTATTACACTACAGAATTAATAAAAGGAAGTTCGTTACCTAAAGCACATTAAGTTAACATTATAATAGTTTGTTTTAGTTCTGTAAGTGATAATAAAATAGAAGTATGCATACAGATCTCCTCCTTAGCCTAGGTGGTTAGAGCGCAACCTTGCAATCTAAACACTGTGGCAGTCCCGGGTTCGAATCCTGGTGGGAGATAACATATCCAATAAAATTAATAATTATAATAAATTATAATATTTATATTATAATTCTATACCTAAAAATATAATAATAAATACTTAGTAACAAATAATATAAAAATATACCTATAATCGTGTTTCCAGCTATACTCTATAATCTATAATAACTAATACTGAATAAACAATAACCTATATGTGTATATGATCAGAGATGACATATGTAACAGAAACGACATATGCAATAACAATGGCAGTACGCACCTAAAATATGACACGGTTTCTCTACTTGACCGATAGATGACACTAGGGAAAAAATTAAGCAGCGACATCTAGTAGATAGATTACAGTAGACCAATCATTTACTTAATTGAAAAAGGAAAAAACGATTCGAAACACAAGGCAGAGCCTTGGATACAATAATGAATTCACGGTAACAACATTTAATGCAGTCAAAAGGACAAAAATAGGACAGTGGAATGTAAGAACGCTACGTGAAGCAGCCAAACTGGCACAAGTAGAACAACAAATATGCAGAATATACAGGCCGAACACAATAAGTAATAAGGACCTATGGAAACTTGCTAAAGTAGAACCAATTGGGCAAGAGATCAAAAGGAAGAAGCGGAAATGGATAGGAACCCGAAGACGAGGCCGCCCTAATAACACCTGGAGGCGAACGATATCGGAAGAACTAACCCCAATTGGAAAAACATGGGAGGAAGCAAAAATAACTGCTCCGAATAGAGTCAGATGGAGATGCCTAGTAGATATCCTATGCTCCCAAGAGGAGTAATAAGAACAAAAAAAAAAAATTACATACAGAAATGTAAAAAATAGCTTTTTACGTTTTTATTATAATTTTCTGTACCTACCTTCTGACCGATTTCTTATACGTTTTAATTTTTTTTTTTCTTTCTGTTCAGAATTTATATTTAATCAGTTTCATTTTTTCTCTCTCCTATGCATGTTCAAAATTTAAAAAACCCTTTCAAATTTAAGAAAAATCTTGAAAATTTGAACAAGTATTCACATTACAGGTGTTTAAAAATATGGCAGCAAATCGAAGGCAGTGCATTACCCCAATTAAATTTTGCTCGAACTTTGGCTATATAGCTAAACTATTTTTGGGTAAACTTCAGACACGTTGATTGGTACGGTATAGAGTAACGCTCTTCTAAATAGAAAAGTTGTGCGGCAACTATTAGAAACTACTTTGCAAAATTTCAGACTTTAGTAGTATGTATGGCACTTGGGCCTGGGAATTCTGTGCGAGAAAGAAATAGCAATATTTAAGCAAATGAGGTGTCATTTCAAGTTCACTCAAACAGGTGTCGTGCATAATTAATAACCGGAAAAAGTTTTTGTAAATAATAGACAAGGTCAAGTAGATAATGTACAACAAGTAAGTGCAATGATCTAAATAGCTGTTGTCGTTTTTATTTATCCAAGAATTGTCATCTTTATCAAAACCTAACCATTTACAGGTGTCGTGCATAATTAATTACCGGAAAAGGCTTTTGTAAATAATAGACAAGGTCAAGTAGATAATGTACAACAAGTAAGTGCAATGATCTAAACAGGTGTTGTTATATGTAGTATTTTTTACTGTTATACATAATTAGTTTCTTGAAAAGGCTTTTGTTTATAATAGAGAAGGTGAATGATCTTGTTGTGATAGTATAGTAACAGAGATTATTGTAATTAATAAGAATTTCTTTTATTATTAATAAAAAGCTTTCAAGGTCAACTAGTTATTTTTTACGTAATGATAACGCAAAACTGCAGTTGCTATTTATGAGATAAATAAAAATGCAGATATTGACCTTGTTATTGCATCTTAGTTTTAAAATAAGTTAAAAAAAAGTTGTATTTAGTGATTAATTGTTATGTTAAATTGAAAAATAATTTGAAAAAAATTTAACATAGAATAAGATTTACTATTGTTCTTGCAAATTATTTTGTATTATGCAAATCTGAGGTATGTTATTAAGAACTGTAATTGTACAAATATGTAATAAAGAATTGTATTAATAAAAAGCTTTTTACTATCACCGGTTATTGTTTTATAATATTAATTAATTGGTACATATTTACTGATTTATTGAGAAACTATGTAAAAACTAAAAATTTAAATAGATTAAAAAATAGATAAAATTTTAAATAAAAAACAAAATAACTTTAAACTTTACACTTTATTTTTTTTTATAAAACCAAAAGGTACAGAAGAATAATCTTTATTAAATTTTCGTTTTTCAGATTTTTTTGTTCCCCTCATGATTAATTTGGGGTCTAAATTAGTTTTATTTAATAATTCATTTAAAATGAATTGATGATCAAAGCTTTGACCATTATGGGCCAAACCCGTAACTTTCTTAAATTTTATTGCTGTTTTTAAAATTATATCATCAAAACTTGGAATTACTTTGTTTTTAAAACTGTTGTTCTATATCCACATTTTTTGCAAAAGAATAATCTGGACTCATTTATGCAATAATGACATCTTGTGGAGAGAACACACAGGTTTGGCTCGTGTAATTTCACGTCCTGATTCTGCATTTGGTATATTGTTGTTTCTTGTATTGTTCCTAAGTCATAAAATATAAAAACAAAGTCGTCGAGAACTGGTTCTCTTACGTCAACATTAATAAAGCAATAATGATTTCTTTCTACAAAATTGTTACAATGTTTGCAAAACACAGTATCACATTTGTGTATATAACGCTTAGCTGAATATAATTTACAACATTTTAGACATTTATGAACTTCTGAGCATATCTTTTCAGAATGGTTTTTAAAACAGTTTTTTCCTCTGAAAGATCGTTTGCATATAATACACGAAATATTTGGAGGTATTTTGTTACATGCAGGAGATTGCTGACAACAAATAAAGCTACCTCCACATTTATGATATTTTTTATTGCTGTATCCTACATTACATTTTTCACAATAATAACTCAGAAAAAAAACAAATGTAAGTGAAGTAATCAGATTATAATGGTTCTTATAATAATAGAGATTAATTCTCTTGCCATAATTTTTTCCCTCAAAAATGATATTTTTTTTTGTCGCCATAACTGTAGACAACGATGTTGTACTCATCGCCGAAATGATTCTGTATTTTTTTATAATTCTGGAATTCCGGCACTCCTTGTTTTATCTACTTGTAATTTCTGCACTAGCTCATTTGCTAAATTTGTTTGCATGTTTTGATTATTTTTTCTTATGTTTTTGTAATGCACGTCTTTGTCGGCGAATGCTTTTCCAACAACAGCACGATACAAACACATATTATCTTTGTTTTTAATAGTCACAACTCCTTTTCGTTTTAAACATTCTTCTTCAAATGTAAAAAATTTTTGGTTTCGTCCACTTCCTGTGGGCAAATGAACAATGGTATTGCTAAGTTGAAACGAATCAATGCTCAACCCCTCAGAATTGCTTTGAAAAATTTTATAAATTATCTCTCATATGTCTTCAAACTTGAGGGTGTTTGCTGGTTTGTAGTTAATCCAACCTGGTGTTCGTTCTTGGAAATTTTGTCCAAAAAACGTTATTCCAACAAGATCATCTGCGTTAACGTTCTGCAGTAAATATTCTACAATTTCGTTTATTGCTCCTTTAAACCACGATAACAAATCTGCGTCTCCTGGTAGCGATTTTATCTTGAAAGTTATTTTACGCGACGTTACTCTAAACCGATTAGAAAACTGGTTTCTTTCGTTTATTATTTCAAATTTCGGACCTTCCTCGAGGAAGTTTTTTTAAAATTAATTTTTTGTATAATAATAACAAGAAACAAAAATACTTTTTATACCCGTGCATACATATATGACATCGGGTATATTAGATTTGCTCCTCCGTTTGTAACGCATCGATCTAGAAGAGCTAGATATAGTGCCAAGGGTACGTATCGGCTCAGAATCGAAAAATGAATCGATCTAGCTATGTCTGTCTGTCCGTCCGTCTGTGTGTCAGCACGATAACTCAAAAACTAAAAGAGCTACAGTTTTGAAATTTTCACAAAATATTTTTCAATCAATTTCTAGGTTCCCTATTTTTTTTGGTTAAGATCGGACCAAAACTTCGGGTAGCTCTCGAACAACTAACTTTTTTAACTCCAATATTTTAATACAAAAATCTAAAATTTTACTATGTATGCATATTGTATTTAACATGAAATTACATGAATTTTGTTTTTTTTTGTTGTTTGTTTTCTTGTTTTGTTTGTTTTTTTTTTTTTTTGTAGATAGATAACGATTTTGAGTTTCGATTTCATACGATTTAAATGATGCGTAAAATTTTTAAAAAAATTTTAGATTTGGACTTTGTACTTTGAGATTTATGAATTAAAATGAAAAAAAATTATGAATATGATGATAATTTTTGATCATGATGATCTGATCATTATATGAGTATGATTATAATATGATGCTTATTTTGCTTGGTTTTAATATAAGTACCTATTTGTGAATTAAAAATTAATTACAAGAGATAGAATTGAAAAATTAGAGCTAGAGTTTTGAAATTTACACAAAAAATTTTTTTGGACATTTTTTACGTTCCCTATTCTTTTTGGTTAAAACCAGACCAAAGCTTCGGGGAGCTGCCACACAACTTATTTACACCAATATGAATTTCCTCAAAAGTAATAATACCAGGAAGATGAAAATTACACACGGTTAGTTCCATAATGAATCAAGCACTTATATGAAATTTCAAAATGTTACGGCTTCATTTTCGGGGGGCTGCCATACAACTTCTTTGCACCAATATGAATTTCTTCAAAACTAATTATACTACGAGGATGAAAATTACAAACTGTTAGTTATATAATGAATCAAGCACTTACATAAATTTTCCAAATGTTACGGCCCTATTTTCGGGGTGCTGCCATACAAAGTTTTCAGTTCAATAACTGTGAATCTAATAAAGCTAGGAGGTTAAAATTAAAATTGGGCAGGTAAAGTAATAGGACAAGTTACTTGGCAAAGTTGGATATCACTCGGACCAACTTTTAGGGTGGGGCATTTTTTTTTTTTTTTTTAATCAAAAATTATAGGATAATGAGTTAAATTTTTTTAAACTATTTTACTTTTTTATATTTTTTGTAATATATTCTAGCATTATAGAAATAAATAACGGTTTATTTTTCATATTATAGTGGGTATGCACGGGTATCTAAAAGTTGACAAGGGCAACTATAATCTTCCTCGTTTTAATTCAAACAGAGATTAAGGACGAGAAAATTTAATAGTTATATAGAATAAGGAAGTTTTTTTTTCTAAATTAAGCATAAATTAAAAAATAATGAATTTAATAAGAATTAAATTCCGTCGTGCCAAAAGGTGTGGTTATAAGATTGCAACAATATGAATTTAAAAATTATGATCTAACATAATTTAGAAAAAATTATGATCTAACAAAGGAATTTAGGAGTGTTTCAATTTCTTCACATGTGTAGTTCCTTGGTAAATAATTTATGGTATTTATTAAAGTAATTTAAACTATGGTGGGAAATATTTTTTCAAAAGTATAAAAGAAAAGCGATAAACCTTTTATTTTTATCAAATAACAGTACTAATACCAGTACCAAAAGAAATAATGGTAAGTAGTTTTTTAAATTTAAAAAAATTTAATAATCTTTTTTTCAAAATTTTTTAATTATTTATTTTATATTTTATTTTCATTTAGGAATTTGTAGACAATCTAATAGCAACCGGAAAGGAGAGCAAGAGAGCTACAAAACAATAGATACACTGGAGAAGAACGTGATGTACGAGGTAGAAGAATGGAATTTCCTAAAGACCAAAAGGGGTCAGCAAGTGGTTCTTTGTAAAGTAACATGCCCATTGGATGATCCAGCTAAAAGCATTGCTTTTTTTATGCCGGAGCGGTTCTCCAAAAAAGTTGCGTCGGAGAAAGAATTAAAGGAACTGAACGGGAGGGGTTTTTATTTTACATTTTTGGGACGGGATCCTACGAGGTGGAATTTGGCTCTGTTCGAGTTAATTCCAAATACTAGTTTAGACTCGCAAAAAGAACTTATTAAATAAAAAAAGTTAAAATAAAACAAAAATTTACAAAATGAAATATTTTCTTTTTTATTTATAAAATTTTTAATTGCAGGTCGGCATTTTTAATTTCAGGTGCCTTTTTAGCACATTTTCAAAAAATTTTGTAAAAATGTGCCTATATAGCTTCACTCTGTCCGTCCGTCCGTCCGTCCGTCCGTATGTTTACAAAAACTTTTACACCGTTTGAAATAGAGAAAAGAAATTTTAACCATGGATAGTTTTTGCAAAAAAAATAATTTCGTAGAAGAAATTTTTTTTTTAGCCCCACCTGTTACGGGGCTACAGCCCCACAAAGTTGGAAAAAGCCCTATATTTAAATTGTTATAACAAGAGTTCTGTTACATATATTTTCAATCTGAAAACGGCAAATGATAGTTGGTTTCATAAGCTTTATAAATTTTTACAACCCTAAAAGCCCCCTATTTAGGAGCTATAAGGGCTCGAAAATTGAAATTTTGCTATATTTAAACACCTGTAACTTGAATACCTGTTCAAATTTTTTTTTAGTGATAGACAAAATTTAAAGCTCTATAATTATATTTCAACATGTGTCAAAAGTTTTTCTTAATTTTGAAGGGTGACGAAGTTACAGCCCCAGCAAATTCCAAAAAAGCCCTATATTTAAATAAAAATAACAAGAGTTCTGTTAGGTTTATTTTCAATCAAAAAACGGTATTAGAGAGCTGCTTTTATAGGCTTTACAAAAATATGTCGTTTAAATGTATAGGGTTGCCATCCGGCACTAAAATTTACCATTATATAAAACTCAATTTTTGCAAAATTTTTGGTCCCACATATCTTCTAAACGGTTCAAGCTAGGATCGTGAAATCCTGAGTAATTCTAAGTAAAATTCCAAATTTTTGTGTAATTCACAATTTAATTCCTAGAACCTAAAAAATTAGAGAATGAGGGGGGGGGGGAGTTGAAGTTAGATTCTTGAGAAATTTGGCAACCTTCCCCATTAAAGGGCTATAACAACTTTTAAATAAAAAATTTACTGTAAGCAGTAAATTTTATAAGTCAATAGTAACTATTTCCAAGTAAATATTTCCAAAGTTAAACTCAGTATGTAATACAATATAATTTTGAAAATGTGCTTTTTTAAAAACCCTTGGTTTTTTTTCATCACTTGTTTTAATTTCAGATCGGACTCAGTAGGCATCTTTTCTTTGCAAAGAAGGAGGCATCTTTTCTTCTCTGTGCACAACAATTTTGCGCCACCATAAGTGCCACCTGTTGTTCCCTTGGGAATATCGTTAAGATCAATTTCGAAATAAAGAGTTAATTTTCTTTCTCCGATCTGGTTAAATTTCTTCAAATGGTTCTGGTACTTCCATTGTAATTAAAAATAAATTTGGAACCACAAATCAATTTATACTTTTTAGGCAATATTAAATATATTGCACATAATATTATGCAACATACATAATTACAACATTCTAAAATATGCAAATTATATTTTTGCTTTTTCATTAATTAATCACTGTATATTTTCTAAATTATATCTGAGAATTAAATTATTATGCGGTCACCAATATAAAAATGATTACCTGGAGGAGTTAAAATATTGGTCACCAAGAATTTATAACTTTTATCACTTTTTTTTAAATTTTCCTACTCTTTACAATGTTTAGCCATCGCACCATGATTGGTGGGATCAGATATAGATAAGATGGCCGGGGTGGCTCGGGAGGCCCTGCCATGCCTTAAATGTAACGGACCTCCGGAAGTCCGGAGGAATTCGGTTCTCAAGGTACAACGGTCCGAAAGTCCGATTCGGTCCCTAGAGGCAAATCGATGGGCTTCTTGAGATAAAGGGGCCCCCCGGGGTCGAAATTGTTTCCCACTTTTTAAGTCATATTAGATATAAATTAGAGGTTTTCAAGTTATTTTAATATAGTAAGGCACAAAATGAGCTGCAGGAAGGCAGTAGCTGATCTACAATTTATTGTTGTAAATAATAAGCAGTATTTCCTGAAAGAATTTTCTTTGGTAGCTGATGGCTCACTGATACCCATGCTGTTTATGTTTAAAGCACCTTATTCTATCGAAGAGTTAAATAGTGATGTTAAACAGCAAAATGAATTCAATAAAAGACTAATAAATGGACTTGACTGGAATGATGGATTTATTGAATATTTAGAATATAAAAATATTTTAAACGAACATTTAAATTCATTCGATGTCGTTTTCGTAAAGGGCTACCAGAAAAAGGAATTTTTAGATAAACTTGTTTCGAGTTCAGTAGAAGTTATCAATTTAGAAACTAAGGAATTTCACCATCATTTGCCATCACCATAACATTACGGAAAATTTACAAAGATGTGCTGTAAAAAATTGTATGAATTTATATATGTATTAAATAAAAGAAAATATTTGGTTTTAAAAAATATTTGTTTTATTTATTGTTCACCAAGATATTTTTTCTGACAAAAACAAAGGAATTTCATAAAATAGTCTGGAATAATTACACTGAGCTATGTGTAAATTCATTCATTGGAATGTAGAAATCTTCTTGTTCAAATCTTAGTTTATTCTTTTCAATACATCTCTCAAAATATTTGAATACATATTCTCTTATATTAAGTTCAGCTCCGTTGTTATATGACATCACTGCTTGTATAAAGTCTAGCATAAGACAAAAACGAGTGTACTCATCTAACTGCAATACAAGTTTTTTAGTGCGCTCAGCATGAATAAATGTTAGCGAAAATCCTTTTGAATTTAATTTTGCTTGACTGTTTTTAAAATCGTGATAAAATGCATACCACTCCAAATAATTCATTTCGCTTATTACGTTATTTTGTCGTTGGAAAATTATTGATGCAGCAAAATTTTCAATATTAAATCCAATTTGAATTTTTATTGTTTGTTTTTTATTCAAAAAATAAATGTAGCTTATTTATTTTTGGCTCATCTTTTTGTGTGTCAAATACTACTTCCGACTTTATTGGTTGCTCAATTGTTTTTTTTTTTTTTTTGTTTTGTTTTAACTGATGAATTCCATTTTAGAATTTTGTATTTATAGTTTTTCTGCTCGCATTCTTTAAAAATTTTTCTAAATAACGTTTGTATTTTTTTATCGTTTTTAAGTGGGGATGAAGTGTCAAATAAATTAAGAAAATATTATATGCTTTTACAGGAACTTCGCATCCATAGATATACACAACAATAATGTCCGCAAACAGATGTTAAATTACTTTGTAAACGCTTATTGTTGAAAACAAAACATTTCGAATGATTTTGTAGAAATTTTATGGCGCATTTCCAAATGAATCAAAATACTCTGCACACCCTTGAACTGGAACAAATATTGCTAACCAATGTGTTCCTTTTTCATTAGAAGTATCAGTATTTACCACCAAAATACTAGGTTTTGAAACTTGTTTTGGCAATAGATCAAGAGCCAAAACACCTCTAAATTTTATGTGTTAAGCTATTACATTTCAGCACCTTTGAAATCTGAAGTGTATTCATTATCTTGCAAACGCGAAATATCGATTAAACAGGTGTTTCCTCTTATTAAAGTTGTTAAAAATTTTTTTTGTTATTAATATGTCCAAAAGAATAATTTTCAATAACAGTTTTTTTTAAATTTGTGGTGGGGAATTTATACTTCAATTCTTTACAATAGTTTTACATTTATCTTTTATTCCTGATTTTTCACAAATATTGTATTGGTATCGACGGTACAGAACGATAAATCTACCAGAGCACACTCCATTTTTAAATGAATAAAGATGGTTCACTAAACCTCCTTTTATATGTTTACGTAGACGTTGCGATTTTTATCCATTTCGATATTGGCATCGAATTCAGCAAACACAATGCATGTTAATGTTGAAGTTAATGGAGAACTGAGTCTTGCTTCAATCTTTACTACTCCCTGGTTTAATAAACTTTGACATGTATCAGTTCCAGTACCATCTGGTGATAAATCAAAAGCCAATATTGCATAGCCTTTTGAAAAAAGCTCCTTTGAAATTTGGTGTCCTCTATCAGAATGATATATACCTGTTCTCTAAATAATGTTAAATATGCACGAGAATTGCAAAGATTATTCGATGTAAAACTTGTTTCAATTGCAGAGTTTGGTGTAGGCACTCCATTCACATATAATTGAAATTGTGTGAGGTTTTGATGGTCGAAATGGTATGGTTTTTTTGATCTTTTACCTTTGAAATTTTCATTGTTTACCATCAAAAATACAAGAGCTTTTGGTATTTGCCCTATAAATATATTATCCAATGATATGTTAGAAGTGTTAGCTGGAATTGTAAACGTTTTGATTTCACTTCTGGTATAAAAATATTTCGCGTTAGCCTTTTCCAGTACAGTATTATGTGCTATCAATATGCTAGGGTAAATTGTTAAATGTTTCATGTATAATGTACCTTCGAGAATCTTTAAATAGCTTTCATCGGTATCGTTAAAGAAAATAAAAAAATCTTGTTTTTCTAAGGCTAAAGCAATTCGAATGTCAACATTATTTAAAAGTAATTTGGGAGTATTGAAGAGATCTACATGTAATTTTCCCATTAATTCTACATTGCAGAATTGTTGTATGATTTTTGTCTTGATTTAGAACCAGAATTGTTGAAATCATTTACATTTGGTTTATTATGCTTCCAGATGTGTTTGACTCGAATCTGTACCATAATTTAGCAAAGTAGTTAAGTATGCTTTATAATGGTATAAGGAATCTGAAGGTGTGATGTTTTTTCCGTTTAGAGTTACATTACATTGTTTAATTAAAGAATGTAATAAATTATTTACAAACACTCGGTTGGGGAGCTGCCTTTGCGTCAGTTCCGGTTCCTACTTTATCGTTTCCACTCCAAACTGATCCATCTCTTTTTAATATTTGAACTTTAAATTTTATATAGGTTGAGGATAAATCTCGATATGTATCTCCATTTCCAAGCGAAACAAATTCAATAGTTGACAGTGATGCCTCTAAAGAAGCTAAAGGATTGTATGCTACTTCTTCTGAACGCAAAATACTTGTTTGTACGGGTAATGACGCAAAAAAATCAAGTTCAGATTTCATACAGTTCATATTTAATTGAATATATGGGAGGTTTTAGTTTGCTTTTTTCGTCGTTTCGACTTCAAATGTGTCTTTTTAGAAACTGTTCGTCTTTTAATAGCTCTTTGTCTTTTTATAGTTTTTTGTCTTCCACCATACATCGAATGCAGTTGGTTAACTACTGATTTCTGTTATTCTGTTAATAATGTTTTTACATTATAACTTTGATTCACTTTTATATAGAAACTGTCTTCATCAAAAGTCTGCGATATTCGAATTAAATACCCTCGGTTAGATTCTGACACTTTTTTAAATATTACATCATCATAATTTTTAGGATTAGAGATATAATTCCGAATCGTCATATCAATAATATGTGTAGCCTATAGATTTGGTTGCTTTGGTTATTTCAAGAGGTTTTTCAAGGTTTCTTACATAAACATTATACTGTCCAATATTGATAAAGGCACGTTTCTCTTTGTTAAATTTTTCTGTTTGTAGGAAATCGTTCAGATATGTTTCGGAAAGACCAACTTTCCAATTTCCATTTCTTAAATCAAAGTGAATAGGTAATTAATTTTCGAATGAAGCTAAAGTGTTGTCTGGAAACAGTGTTAAATTATTATTACTAAACAATGTTACATAGAAGTCATCTTGACTATCCATCTTTGTAAACTTCTTCTAACACATAAAATGTTGTACTATTTATTTGTTGTCCATTCTGGTGTTGATGAAGTTCTTAGTTTTGGACTTCTTAGTAAAGGTTTTAGTTTTCGTTTTTTTGTTTCGGGAAACTGTGAAAGTATAGTTGAAGAAATTGCACTACGGGCCGATCTTAGTGTCTTCTGTTTTCAGGAGATGGTACAGCAACGGTAATTACATCACCACTTGGTTTTTCAAACATTCGATAAACAGAGCTTAAAGATGGTCTTTCTACTAGTTTTTCATTTTTTAACATTTCAGTTTGAGCTAATTTTTTAAATGAATTTTCATCATCCAAATCGTAATGTGTTAAATCAATATCCATACTTGAATGTTCTTTTTTAGGATCATATTCAAACACATCATCAGTAACTAATGGTACAAAATGTGCTGATGCTGATTTGTATTAAGGTAATTCAGTTTCTGTATATGCATTTTGTTTAAGTACCTTTATCAACTGTATGATTATTAGCCTTTTTTGTTAATTTTTTTGCTTGTCTTTTGTTGATTCCATATTTGAGGAGATTTTGACGATATTAAGTACCATGTTTGCAATGGTTTTAATTTTTTTCATTTTTTGATCTAATAAATCCAAGTTTTTATCTTCTTGAAATAATTTACTAAATTTTGAAAATATTTCTGGTGACATAACAATCATTCGCTGCATTATGTCTTACTGAGCAATTTCCCTTTACCCCAGATAATATAGTTCCGATTAAAGTTGGTAAAAACCCACCATGTTGTACTAATATTTTTTGTATGGCTTTTATACTTTTCTTTGCACAGGCTAAAAATCTTAATTGTTTTTTATGTTTTTTTAATCTTGCTTTTTGTGCTGGTGATATTTTATTATTGCCATTTAATATATTGATTGCAATTTTCGCAATAGTCTTTATAATGTCATCATCACAATATTTAAGAACATTTTCACGAAATTTCTTCTTCTTGCACTTTCCTAGTACATGTAATATATGTTGGTTTTTCTTCAACCGTTTCATACTTCTGACAGTTGTTTAAATCACCGGTATCACTAAAACAAATACAATATTCTTTTGAAAAAATATTAGTTCTAATTCGAAATAAATCGTTAATGTCTTGTGTTAAATCCAATATCATATAACCATGCGGCCTTGATGTTGTCTCGTTATATACTCTCAAGAAACCTTTTAGATTTTCAGGGTATAGTTGTCTGGCTAGTGAAATATTTGCGATTTATCTCGGGGGTTTTTAAAAAGTACCAAATATTTACAATTTAATGAAACATATCGTGAAAATTTCCCCTGATGGAAAACGTTTTGCGTTAATAATATAATATACAAATTACGGTGGTGCAAAGCTTTAGTAAAAAGTTCACATACTTGTTTGTTTGCTGAATCTAACATTAAATCATTAAAAACAATTAAAGTAGGTTTATTTTCATTTTCACTAAGCTCTTCCGGAATACCGGCATAAAAATTTATATCAGGGAAATCTATATTTCTTGGAACAGCAGAAATTTCTGGGTTACACCATTTTATTTTTTCAATTTTTGGATGTATCAATCTAGTAATATTTTTAATTAAGTTGCATATAAATGTTGTTTTTCCACAGCCAGGTGGCCCCGCTACCATCATCGTAAACGGATAATTAAAATATATCATTATCAGTTCGTGTTTTAAAAATCATTAAGAGATAAAATAGTTTCGTCTTGAATTATATATATATATAACTTATTCTTAGTTTAAAAGATGAATGTGAAAGATATATAACTTATTCTCATTTTAAAATGTGGAGGTGAAAGAAGTGGAAGAGTTTTTAAAATCCCCTTAAAAAAACGGTATAAAAGTTTTTGTAAACATACGGACGGACGGACGGACAGAGTGAAGCTATATAGGCACATTTTTACAAAATTTTTTGAAAATGTGCTAAAAATTAATCATTATCATACATATTCCGAAATGAAAGCATCCATAGTAGAACGTTATAACCGTACTTTAAAAAATTCAATGTGGAAGCAGTTCAGTTTTCAGGGTAATTATAAGTGGATATCTATTTTACCCTCACTTATTGAGAAATACAACTCAACATATCATCGTACAATTAAACTTCCACCTAAAAAAGTTACAAAAGCAAACGAGAAATATATTTTGACGCATATTTACATGCAACCAAAATTTTATCAGAAAGCAAAATACAAAGTTGGCGATTTTGTACGCATAAGTAAATACAGAGGAAACTTTACAAAAAGTTATCAACCAAACTGGTCAACAGAAATATTTACAATTGAAGAAGTTAAACGCACAGACCCAATTACCTATAACTTATTTGATTATACAAAAACACCAATTTCAGGTTCTTTTTACGAGCCTGAACTTACTCGAGTCAGAAATCCTGACACTTTTCTTGTTGAAAAAATATTGAAAAGAAAAATCAGGTTTTTGTTAAATGGTTAGGTTTTGATAAAGTTTGAAACTTAATTTACTTTTTTTTATTTTTACAATTCCTTATTACATTTTTTTTTCCACATTTATAGTTTAATAAATCTTATTCTATGTTAAATTTTTTTCAAATTATTTTTCAATTAAACATAACAATTAATCACTAAATACAACTTTTTTTAACTTATTTTAAAAATAAGGTACAATAACAAGGTCAATATCTGCATTTTTATTTATCTCATAAATAGCAACTGCAGTTTTGCGTTATCATTATGTAAAAAATAACTAGTTGACCTTGAAAGCTTTTTATTAAAAATAAAAGAAATTCTTATTATTTACACTAATCTCTGTTACTATACTATCACAACAAGATCATTCACCTTCTCTATTATTTACAAAAGCCTCTTCCGGAAACTAATTATGCACAACAGTAAAAAATACTACATATAACAACACCTATTTAGATCATTGTACTTGCTTGTTGTATATTATCTACTTGACCTTGTCTATTATTTACAAAAGCTTTTTCCGGTAATTAATTATGCACGACACAGGTTTAAGTGAACTTTGAATGACACCTCATTTGCATAAATATTGCTATTTCTTTCTCGCATAGAATTTCCAGGCCCAAGTGCCATACATACTACTATTTTTTATATAAAGTTATGTATATAAAAAAAAAAAACAAAGCAGCAAAAAATTTGGTTTGGCATCGGATTGTTGAAGATTTTATAAAAGAGTTTGTAGAACATAAGGTTTTTTTCACATGTAGTATCAAATTTTTAGCACATTTTCGAAAGATTTGGAAAAAATTTTTAAAATTTTTCTATATAGTTTTCTGTCCGTCTTCCGTATATTTACAAAACTTTCCCACCATTTGAAATAGAGTGAAGAGGTAGGTATTACAAAAAAACTTGTTAAAAATAGTAATTAAAAATAATTTAAACGAAGCTACAGACCTCCAAAGATATATTAGGTTTATTTTAAAAAATAACTGCTTTATAGGCTTTACAAAAATATATCATTTTGTTGCCATAACGTACTAAAACTTAGCGTTATGAAAACCTCAATTTTTAGAAAATTTTTGATCCCACATATTATCTAAAAAATTTAAATTTAGCTATTTTTAAGCACCTTTAACTTAAATATCCATCCAAATTTTTTTTTTTAAATATATAAAATTCAAAGTTTCAACATTATATTTCAACATGAATCAAGGGTTTTTTCTTAATTTGTTTTAGTTTAGTTTTTGGTTGAAATTTAGAGTTGTTTTGCGATGACGATCTAACAGCAAGTTAAAGTAGTTTTTTTACAATTAGTTAAAGAAAAAAATTGCATTGATTGAAGTCATTGACCTTAATCTTTTTTGCTTGATCAAACAAGCCTAAAGATTATTACGGTTTTTTGCGCTGGATTTATTTCGTTTAATTCAGGACAAGTTGAGACTGAGTATGATTTCCGGTCATAAAAATGATGTAAGATATTTTTAATAGCAGGTTAACTAGTAAAGCTCGCGAAGTAGTTGAAGTCCAAAACTGCAACTCGTGGGGTAATTTGAACGTTACTTTTTAATAACATCGGTGGCAGATTAAATATTGAACAATTGTATGATGAAGTAAAAGCACAAATTGTTTAACTTTTATAAAGATATTTAATCAATTCTCTGACGATTAAAAAACAGAACAGCCCTTAGATCATTCAGTAATAAAGTCCCCGAACTTATGAGAGTTATATTGTCTTGCAAAAATACGTAATAAGAACGTAATGAAAATTCTTCTGAGGATGTGCAGGATGTGCATTGACAAATGTTCCAAGCAAAATTAATAATAAGAATTACAAGTTTTCAGACCCAAGCCCCGGAAAACTACCCCATATAATTGTAAACAGTTCCGCGAAGATTTCTTATAGACACTAGGTCTATTCCAGTATAATTAATCCAAGGTTTTGTAATCCAATAACCGAACCAATAAATTTAAAAACCCTAAATCTGACCATAAAAATTTAATGTAAAGTTAGATTCCCATTAGTTAAAAGAGTTTATTGAAAATAATACAACTAAAGAATTTTTTGAATAGGAATTTCACTGTTAAAAAGTGATTCATTGTTAGAAACAATTAGAACTCAAAACTTAAAGAAAATTAAGGCTTCGTAAATTAATAAAAGAGATATATTTTCTTTCATGACACAACTGTCCTTACCTCTGTCATAAATGAAATAAAAACAAAAACTACATATACCTACAAATACATAAACAAGTAAAGAAACAGTCAGTCGGTGCAACCGACTTAGAAATACCCTACACCTATTTGGTTCAAATTTAAGGACATATCCATAAGTCATTTTAACACCATAAAAGCTGTTATTAATTTGATCGTAAGACATAGCTAACCAAATTAACTTTATAATACTAAAAACATTTTCTAATTACACTATCTATTAAAAAATATTACAAAATCTTACTAATTTATCTATTTAAAAATGTTAAAAAACAAACAAACTTGAAATAAATGAAAATATATTTATTCCAATTCAATTACAAAATGAAAAAATTTTATTTATTAAATTTTGTGATAAAAAGATAATCAAAGCATAATATATTTAATAATCCAAATTTTTAAAAATTGCAATTATTTTAAATGGTTAGTTTATATACGTAATAGAAAAGCTTATAAACGACAAATATGCAATAAATGTACTTCTAAAATACAATTACAAATTTTGAATTTTTCATATAATTCATTTAAATATTCAAATAATTTTACATAAATGCAGCAAGTACCTTTGAACATAGCTGAACCACTACAATTTAGTCTAGATTTCGGAGACACATAGGACATAGGAAATATATTCTTTGGCTTTGAAATTAAACTCGACCAGAACCAATTCGCATGGTACCCAACTAACATTTATATTCTAATTAGTTTTCGCAGCTAAATTTTAGCTTTTACAACGTCATCCTAATGGTCTAAAATAGCTACTTTGCAACTAATGCTAATTTACAAGTTTTCGAGTCATGAAAACGTAAGCACAACCAAAAATAAATTTAAATAGCTTTTGCGACTAATATGCTTTTATATAAGCAAAGAAGTAATATACGCAATAGCGATTTGCTGTTAAAGTAATTTTTATTGCCTTAATGCTATTTAGCTTTTATTATTTTTTTAATAACAGCAAAATAGCTTTTTGGAAAACTTATTTGTTATTCTAGTAAACTGGCAATAAGTAATGCTATTTGGCTTTTATTATTTTTTCAATAACAGCAAAATAGCTTTTTGGAAAACTTATTTGTTATTCTAGTAAACTGGCAATAAGTAATGCTATTTGGCTTTTCTTATTTTTTCAATAACAGCAAAATAGCTTTTTGGAAAACTTATTTGTTACTCTAGTAAACTGGCAATAAGTAATGCTATTTGGCTTTTATTATTTTTTCAATAACAGCAAAATAGCTTTTTGGAAAACTTATTTGTTATTCTAGTAAACTGGCAATAAGTAATGCTATTTGGCTTTTATTATTTTTTCAATAACAGCAAAATAGCTTTTTGGAAAACTTATTTGTTACTCTAGTAAACTGGCAATAAGTAAAGTGTTTTTACTTTAATTACCATATTGCATAATTTTGGCATTAGCTACAAAAATGGCAATATAGTCGAAATGACAGCTAAATAGCTTTTAAAATAATTTTTATTACCATAATGCTATTTGGCTTTTATTATTTTTTCAATAACAGCAAAATAGCTTTTTGGAAAACTTATTTGTTACTCTAGTAAACTGGCAATAAGTAATGCTATTTGGCTTTTATTATTTTTTCAATAACAGCAAAATAGCTTTTTGGAAAACTTATTTGTTACTCTAGTAAACTGGCAATAAGTAAAGTGTTTTTAATTTAATTACTATATTGCATAATTTTGGCATTAGCTACAAAAATGGCAATATAGTCGAATTGACAAAATTGCCATATTTGACATTATCACAGCTTTTTTCGATCTATGTTAATAATAGCTTATTTCCAACAAATATTATTAATATTTAAATACTACAAACGAAAAGTTTATTTAATTTCATAGAATAAAAAACGTTTTTAATTTTTAAAGTTTAATTCAATTAAAATATTTATGTAGGTATAATATAATGTTCATAGACAAGATTAATTTAAAACGATTTTAAAGAGGGTAGCAAAGGTATAAAAACAGAATCGGTTTTGAATGATAGACATACAAATTTTGCTTTAATATCATTATTTTGTCTTGCACTATTTGCTATATAAATGTTGAGATCTGATGATAACATAGGCTGCACAAAAAAATCTCTTTTTGATTTTAATGAATTACCAAGAATATATTTTTGTTAAGAAACATTTGTTCACCATTTGTTTGCAATATACATCCATTGTTAAGAACTATTTTTTCACATTATTTTTTGACAGCGAAATTGATATACCTACTCAAATCAATTTTTTTATAAAAACTTGTGTTTGTAGGAAGTATATCGGATGTTGCTTTAGTTTTTTGAGATGTTTTTTGTAATTTTGTTTAATGCTATTATAATGTCACCACGTGCATGCATAACTATTTAGCTTTGTACAAAGCTAAATAGATATGCATGGAAAGCTGTCCTTTATACTTTAATGCCATTATAATGTCACCACGTGTATGCATAACTATTTAGCTTTGTACAAAGCTAAATAGATATGCATGGAAAGCTATTTTGCTTTGTACAAAGCTAACGAGTTATGCATTGAAAGCTAGTTTAAACATTTAGATATGTACAAAGCTAATTTTCTGTGAAATGAAATTGGTTGCTGCCACAGCTATTTTATTATCAACAAAGAATGTCAATTATTAATAAGATGTGCCACTGTCATTCACAAATATTAATGTATTTTGTACACCAAACAAAAAAAAAATTTCATTAGTAAAATTAGGTAAATTATATGTATGTAAATATATGTATGCAAAACCTTTCTGTTATTAAAATTTCTGCAAGAGAGAAACAGAACGATATTTTTGCAATGCTCTTTCAAAACCACTATTTTTTTTTTGTATTGGTATAATATAAAGTATAAAGATATTTGAAAATGAATTGCAAAGTATTCCTTAATTTTTTTTATTCATTTAGGTACAAAGTGGCAAAAAGTAATAAAAAGTGTTTAAAATTGTTAATAATTTTTTTTAATTTTATTAAATTATATAATTAGATTTAGAATTCATAACCTAAAAAAAATTTTAATAAAAATGTGAAGAATTATTGATAAAAGAAGTATAGTAAAAGACATAAAAAAAACATAATATAAAATCTAATTTTAATTTCTTATACCTTATATACCTATTTTACATTTTTAAATTATTTGTTTAAGTAATGTTTTTAAGATTTTAAATTAAGTATTCTAAAATAAAAAATATTTTAATATTAAAACAACAATTTAATTTAAATTTGTTTTATCTCGCTACTTTCGACACACTTTGCTCCATAGTGAGATATCAAGTTTTTTATTTTCATTTCATATAATAAAATCTTATTTCTATACCTAACCTACATATGTATTTCAATTTCGTTGTGTTTTTTTTTCTTTTTTAAATATTGCAAACCCAAAAATTGCTCACGTGTTGGAGTGGCTCATCTTATTACAATACCTAGATAATTTTTGATTACCAATTTTTTTTTTATACTCTTTTATTATATATGTATGTATATATATGATATTATGAGTATATTAAAATTGCTCCTCCGTTTGTAACGCATTGATCTAGATGAGCTAGATATAATGTCAAAGATACGTATCGGATCAGCTTCGAAAAGTAAATTAATCTAGCGATGTGTGTGTGTATTTTCTGTCTCTATGTCTGTGGTTAAGATTCGACCAAAATTTCGGATAGCTCTCGAACAACTAACATTTATAACTCCAAATTTTTCATAAAAAAATTTAAATTTTTGCATTACAACTTGTATACAACATGCAGTTATATGAATTTTTTTGTTTGTTTGTTTTTGCTTTTGTTATTGTGGTGTTTGTTTTGTAGGTATCTATCAATTTACGATTTCATATGATTCAAATGATGCGTAGTTTAAAAAATTTAAGATAAGCTAAAATTAAAACAAATATTTTTTTTAAGTAAATAAATGGCTTGATAAATAATTTATATATATTTATATAACATGTTTATTTGAAATTCTCTGTATGTGTAGTTTGTATTTTAGATTAATAGATAATAATCATTATGAATATGACGATTATTATCTATCTTGATAGTCTTAATATATGAATATGATGTTTATTTTTTCAAGGTTTAAATTAAAAGAGATAATATCAAAGACTATACAATATAATTATACACTAAGCACTTTTGTAAAGTTTCAAAATGTTAAGGCTTCATTTTCGGCGAGCTGCCATACAAAGTTGTCAATTCAATATCTGTGAATCTATTAAAGCTACGAAGTTAAAATTAAAATTGGGCTAGTAAGGGTAAAGGGCAAGTTACTTGTCGGACCAACTTTAAGGGTAGACCAAATATTTTTTTATTTTTTTTTTTCTTTTGTTTTGTTTTTGTAGTTTTTTTTTAACAAAAATTATGGGGTGAGTGGGTCAAATTTTATTTTTATTTATTTTTTTTTTTTATATTTTACAACATAAATGCATGGATATCTAAAAGTTGACAAGGGCAACTACAGTCTTCCTCGTTTTTTTTTTTATTTTATGTACAGCATAATAGCTGTGATTGCAAGCAATTCAGCAAATATACTTAATATGAATCCCTGATAGTTATATAACTTTTTAAAAAAGAATATTTGCTGCCTACAAATCTAAATTGCTTTAAAATCTAATTGATATATTCTTGTGACCTTTTGATTTTATATTCGCTATCAGAATATTTATTTTGAAAAACTAATTTTTTAGCTATCATGAAAGATACATAGCTTTTTAATAAAGGCAAAAATAAACATGGTAGAAAAAAAACATGGCAGAAAAAATTACCAAAATTATTTAAGTTTTATAAATTATAAAAGAATGATTATTGCCCTTAAAACCCCTCCTAAATTATTATTATCAATTGTTACAACTTTAACCTTTGATTTAATAAAATTTTTAAAATATATTTTCGAGAAAATAATTTTTTCCTAAAAATAATTTTTTTATTTATTTATTAAATACTCAATATTTTAATGGCGCATTTTTTATTTCGAAGTATTTTTGAAAATTAATCGATAAAATATTAATCGCAAGTGAATTTAGTCTTTCTTATCTTCTGGAAAATCATATTTGTTCATATAAAAATTATAATTTATACTTTAGACTAGATATAAATTACATCATTACAAAGTTTGTATTTATAAGAACTTTGTAATTTTTAAAATATTTATTTATATATTCAAACAATTTAATTTTATTTACAATTTCTGATATTATAACAGCAAAATAATTTTGGAAGTTATTTTGGCTATCAGAATAGCAAATTTGTTAGGCTAATGATCTTGCAGTAATAGCAGCTTTTAAGCATATATTTATATTAAGCTGTCATGTAAGTGACATAGAAGATCAAACATGTTTGCATTTGCCATAACTTTTACACATCCGTTGCTATTTGGCTATCATGACAGGTATTTCTATTTTATAGTTATTTTGTAGTTTCAGTATCATAATAGTCACACAGCTAATTTGCTTTGTTACGTTGTCAAAACGTCGTGAAAGCCAAAATATGATCACCACTTTGATCACCGCAACATCATGATCACGTCATAAGAACATTTTCATAATTTTTGAACCTAGTAAAAATAGCTAAATAGCTGCGAATTTTTGCTGTGGCAACGTTTTGGTGACCTAGAATTGCTAGTTGGGTACTTTCATTACTAGTAACCTAGAGTTTAAATTTCATCAAAATACCGGCATTATTTTTTGAGTTATGGTGTTTTTAAGATATATGTTTTTTAGTCCTTGAACTTGTCAAGGGTTCCAGAACCCGAAACCATGGTACGATTTCGCCCATATGCAGTCCCGTCATACTTTCAATACTAGTTAACCCTTGTATACAATTGGAACGTTCTATCTTAATTTTAAGTTACTAGTTTTATTAATTTCGATGATAAGCTTTTACACATTTGGGGGTCTAAGAGAGGTCCTGAACCACCACTCCAAATGATCCCAAATTAGGGGGGCACGGAAGAAATAGTAAAGAACACCCTGGGCCAAATTTGAAGCTTCTACATTTGTTTCAAGTTACTATTTTTATTAATTTCGAAAATATGATTTAAGGTCCTCGGAACTGAGTGGCTGGTCACCGACCCACTAGTCCAATGGGGCCCAAATTTCAAAGACACTTACGCAATAGGAAGGGACACCCTGGTACCAAATTTGGAGTTTATATCTTCATTGGTTTCGGAATTACGCTAGTTTGGCCTAAATTCGATCAAAAAGTTCTCAGTTCCGAACCCATTGTCCAATCCTCACCGTACGTAATCACCGCCGTAGTTTCATTACCAATAACCTACAGCACAAATTTCATGAAGATAGACTCATTAGTTGTTGAGTTATCGCGATTTTTTATATATGTTCGTTAGCCCTTCGATCGATTAAAAGGTCCAAAATCCGAACCCATGGGCCGATTTCGCCCATATGCAATCCCCGCCGTACTTTCAGTCCTAGTAACCTACAGTTAAAATTTCATCAAGATAGCTCCATTATTTTTTGAGTTATCGTGCCTACGGACGGACGGACGGACGAACGGACGGACATGGCTATATCGACTAAGGCGGTCACGCTGATCACAAATATATATACTTTTCCATATCTAGCTCGCTTCCTTTAGGTGGTTACAAACACCATACCAAAGTTAATATACCCCTTTACCTATTCTATAGGTGTAGGGTATAAAAATCAAATCAAAAAACAAATTGACGATATGCTCGAAAAAGGAATCATACGACGAAATAACTCTCCCTACTCCGTGCCAATATGGATAATACCAAAGAAAATGCCTCTGGAATGTAAAAATGGACACTCGTCCACAGCCTTTTCTACTGATATGGGGAAAAAATGCACCGGCAACATTTCAAAGGCTGATGAACTGCGTTCTGTCAGGGTATTTGGGTACAATTTTCTAAGTTTATTGGGTAACTGTAGCTAATTATAACACTATTATGTTTTCAACCGGCTTAAAAGAACAACTTGACTCAATAAAAAAGTTTCTTCAAAATTAAAAGAGTATGGCTAAAGGTTTAATTGGACTAAAGCGAATCCTAATAAAAAGAGACTGAATTATTAGTCCACATATTTACAACAGAAGGTATAAAGTTTAACTTTAATAAAACAGATGTAATTATGAAATATTAACTTCCAAAAACAATCAAACAGATCAAATCGGCCGGGTGGCACAGTGGCTAGAGTGCCGACCTTTCATGCGAGAGGCCCCGGGTTCGAATGCCAGTGAAAGTGAAAAAAACACTTTTATCTGGTTTTCAACTCGACTCGGCTACCATTCGGCTTTGGGTTCAAATTAATGGCTTAATTAGTAATTAATTTTTTATTTTTTTATTTTATTTATTTAATAAAAAGAAATATAAGTTACAATTATTATTTATAAATACTAGACTTAGACAATAACTTAAAATTGGTATAAAAAGTCTTAGCAGTTATAAAGCTTATATAAACAATTATACAATATAAATACAAAAATAGCTATATATTCATACATATATATACACATATACATATATATACATATACATACATTTACACATATATTCATGTACACATACGTACATATACATTTAATTTTTTATAAGCCAAATAAATCATTAACAATAGTAAGTAGTAACATTTTTATATTTTATTAACATTTCCATTTTATTAATTTTTTGTTATAGTTCTAATAACCTTCCTAATAAAATTGAATCATTTTTTATCAAAAACTTTAATTTATTTGTGAATCTACCCATATCACTGCATTTTTTTAAATTCTGAGGAAGACTGTTATAGATTCTGATTGAGGAGCAAAAATTACTGTTATTAGCCAATTCAGTTCTAGCTTTTTCGTGACACAATTTATCCATATTTCTTGTATTATAGTTGTGTATATTCCTTCTCTTTATACCCGTATGACTATATAGTCAAAGGGTATAATAAATTTGCCATTACGTTTGTGACGCAGAGAAGGAGGGGGGGTAGATATAGACTCAAGTGTATGGATCGGATCAGAATCGAAAAAAAAATCGATTTAGCTATGTATGTCCGTCCGTCCGTCCGTCCGTCCGTCCGTCTGTCCGTCTGTCCGTCTGTCCGTCTGTCCGTCTGTCCGTCCGTCCGCACGATAACTCAAAAACTAAAGGAGCTAGGATCTTGAAATTTTCGCAAATTCATTTTTTTGCAATAGCCGTCATCGCTATTTAAATCCAGCCATTTTGGTCCATGGGTTCGGGTAGCTGCCATACAACTTCCTTTTTTATATGAGTATTTCTCTGTACCTATTACAGCTACGTGTCTGAAATTTTGGCAAAAGTAGTTTGGTTTTATGGCCAAAGTTTCTGCAAAATTTGGTTGGTCTAGTGGAGTGGGTTCGAGTAGCTGCCATACAACTTCTTATTTTATATGAGTATTACTCTATACCTATTGAAGTTGGGTTTTCGAAATTTTGCCAAAAATAGTTTAGTGTAATGGCCAAAGTTACTTCAAAATTTGGTTGGTCTACTGCAGAGGGTTCGAGTAGCTGCCATACAACTCCTTCTTTTATATGAGCATTATATTTCACCTAATAAGGCTGGTATGTTTAAAATTTTGGCAAAAGTAATTAATGTTTATAATAATAATGATATAATGTTTATGTAACGGTCATACGGGTATCCCAGAGTTGACACAGTCTACTCTACTACACTCTTCCTCGTTTTTAATAAGGTTTTGCTTTTAGTTATGGCCTTTTCAATTTTGTGAATTATTTTAGCCTTTTCCAATATTATTAATTCATTTAGCTTAAGAAAACCTGTTCTACTATATAGTTCTTCAGTAGGTGTGCGCCAATTTAACCCATAGAGTATCTTGATGGCTTTATTAATCGCTGTGCTCACTTTCTTTCTTAGTGTGGTAGTACAACACGACCATGTCGCCACATTGTATCGGATATGGGACATGATGTGTGCGTGAAACAACAGTCTAGCTGATTTATCCTCTAATTTCAACCCACATCTCTTAATAGCACCTAGTAATGGCATAATTTTTTTCAAAATGCAATTAACATGATCGTACCATGATAGTTTAGAATCTATGGTAATGCCAAGATATTTATAACATTGCTCCCTTTTGATTTCTTTGTTCCCAATACAAATTTTTAGATTAATATCAGGTTTATTGCCCATTCTAAATATCATATACTTTGTTTTTTCCACATTCACTGTTAGTTTATTTCCATTTACCCATTTCCTATATCTATCTAGATCCTCATTTACAAGTCTTTCCAGAGACTCAGCATTTTTTCTGTATATATAAGTAAAGTATCATCAGCGAATATTTTATAGTCCGCTTTTAGGTTAGCATATTGCATATTATGTACATATAGTAGATATAGTGTTGGTCCAAGTACAGATCCTTGCTGGACCCCCAAAGTTAATGCACTTTTACCACTATACACACCATTGACTTTGGTCACAATAAACCTGTTTTCAAGATATGATTTTAGAAGTTTATGAGGAAGCCCCCTTATTCCAATTCCATATACTCTATCCAATAGAATTTTATGATCCACAGTATCAAAAGCTTTTCTTAAATCAACAAAAATTGAGCAGACATAATTTCCTTTATCCAGATTGCCAATAATAGATCTGATAGAATCATTTATTGCTACATCTGTGCCATGAGATTTCTGGAAACCAAATTGATTAATATCAAATCCACCGGAACTTTTGATAAATTCACAAATTCTTTTATTGATTATTTTTTCAAAAATCTTACTCAAACAACTAGTAAGTGTAATAGGTCTATAGTTAGAAGTATCCAAAGGAGAACAATTTTTGTAAATAGGTATCACAGATGCGGATTTTAATGTTTGTGGATAGACACCTGAGCGAAAGCAATTATTAACAAGATTACTGATTATTGGCGATAGAATATTAGCTATAGTTTTTAAATCCTTTGCTGCTATGTTATCCGAGCCAGGTGCATTATCTTTCAAATTCATAATAACAGAATAAACTTCATTATGATTTGTAGGAATTAGAAACATAGAGTTTTCATTTATTATATTTCTTATCGTATTTTCATCCCTAACTTGAATGTTATCAGCTAATTTTTTCCCAATATTACTAAAGTGATCATTAAAACTGTTAGCTAAGTCATTACTGCTATTTAAAAGTTTATCATTATATCTAATTTCCTTAATTATTTTCTTATCATCTGATTTTTGGTTTGCTACGTGAGAGTTCAAAACTGTCCATATCTTTTTAGTATTTGAACCTGCTGTTTGTAATTTTTTGTTAAAATGAGCTTGTTTAGCTTTTTTTATCTCAATATTGACCTTGTTTTTCATTTTGTTGTAATTAAATTTATGCTCTAAACAATTTGGGTACTTTTTGTGTCTCTTGTATAATTCGTTTCTATACTTAATCATTTTTAAGATTTCCTTAGACATCCAGTGATTGTGCTTTCTGGTTCTAATGTTTTTAACAATTGAACACCTTTCTTTAACAGTACCTATTATTTTAACCAGTTCTATAACCAGTTCTAAATAATTATATATCCAGTTCCAAATAACCAGTTCTAAATAATTATTAACCAGTTCTAAATAATTATATATCTTTAATAAAAAATACATAAATATAACAATATAAACAAATACAAAATGTAAACAAATGATGCAATTAAATTATATAACTCCCTGATATAGAATACCATATAACTCAAATACAAAATATTACGATATAAACAAAAAAAGAACTGCATTTATTGAAAATCAAAAAAAAAAAATCATTCCTAGGTACCATAGGATACTACAGAAAATTCTTGAAAACCTACAGTAAAATTGCGAAACCAACTTAAACAACCTACTTAAAAAAAAGAAACAAAATCAACGTAACGGGTCCAGATTATATACAAAATTTTTAATATTTGAAAACTTTGAATACATCAGATAAAATTCGCAAATTACCGGATTTTACAAAAAATTTCTATATAACGACTGATGCATCCAATTTTACACTGGAGTCTTCTTAACACAAGATAGCCATCCAATTTGCTACGAGAGTAGAACATTGAATTCCCACAAAATAAACAATGCTACAATCGTTTGGGCATTAAATTACTTTAGACCCTACTTATATGGACGAAAATTTGGTATTCAAACTGACCATAAATGGTTAATATGTCTAAAGTTCTTAAAGGAGCCAAAAAAATTTGTAAAAATGTGCCTATATAGTTTCTCTCTGTTACAAAAACTTTTACGTCGTTTGAAATAGAGAAAAGAAATTTTAACCACAGGTAGTTATTGCAAAATAATTTCATAGAAAAACTTTTATCTGTGGCCCCACCCGTTTACAAAGCTAAACCCCACAAAGTTGGAAAAAGCCCTATTTTTAAATTGTTATAAGAAGAGTTCTGCTAAGTGTATTTTGAATATGAAAACGGTACAAAACAGCCGGTTTTATAAACTTTTTACTTTTTGAAAGTAAAATATTTAGGGTTGCCATACGGTACTAAAATGTGCAAAACCACACATATCTACTAAACGGTTCAAGCTAGGGTTTGAAATTTAAGGAGAAATTAGTAGAAGTCGTTTAAAAAATTTTATGTCAAGCCCCCCTGTTTAGGAGCTATAAGGGTTCGAAAATTGAAATTTTTCTATTTTTAAACACCTGTAAATTGAAAACCTGTTAAAATTTTTTTTTAACATATACAAAATTGAAAGCTCTTTAATTATGTTTCAACATGTGTCAAAGGTTTTTCTTAATTTTTAATGGTGCCGAAACTACAGCCCCCGAAAATTCCTAAAAAGCCCTATATTTAAATTAGTATAACAAGAGTTCTGTTAAAGGTATGTTCAATCTAAAAACTGTAACAGAGAGCTGGTATTTTAGAATTCACAAAAATACAAGGCTAAAAGTTATAGGGTTGCCATATGGTACTAAAATTTACCACTATGCAAAATTTTTGGCCCCACATATCTTCTAAACGGTTCAAGCTAGGGTCTTGCACTTTTGGGAGAAGTTCCCTGTTTTAGAGCTACAAGGGCTTGAAAATTGAAATATTGCTATTTTTAAACACCTGTAACTTAAATACCTGTTCACCAGTGTACGTTTTTCCAAAATTAAACGTTAACAATGAAGCCCCAACATTATATTTCGCACTTGTAAACAGGTTTTCTTGAGTGCATTGGGATTATATTCTACGTATTGATTTCACTATTAGTCATAATTAATAAATTAATGAAATAACTAAATTATAATATTATCATTTATTTTTATATATATAATATTTAATTGGCTTATTTTTTCCCATACAAATATAAACATCCCTTTTTAGGGCAAACTATAGCACCAATTTTAATGAAACAACAACAAAAAGAAAGGTTGTTTTTGTTTTCATATTACAATGATATTTTTTCCGTCTTTTGATCCGTCTTTGATTTAATGTAAATTTGAACCGTGTGACCGGGTTAAAAGTTGAGGCTAATGATTCTAATATTATAAGATAACCTTCTGTGTAAATGTAATTTATTTTCGGTTGTAACTCGCAGCTCAATCAAACTATTAATTATTGGCGCCGACTTATGATATCTTTCTTTTTTGTGTTTAGTTCAAATGTTCAATGAACAAGGAGATTTAAATTTTTTTAAAATTTTTTTTTTGTTTTTGTTTTTTCTTTATCTTAAAAAGTGAACGAAAAAAATTAGTTCAAAATGAAAGCAATACATTTGGTTTATACAGTAGTTTTCATTTATAACGAACTCGGTTCAATTTTAATTATAATAAACTTTACACTTTTTGCCAAAGAATTAAATTTTACCTAAAAATGTAAGTTGTTTATTACATTTATATTTCTTTTATTTGAACTTATTATATCTAATAATATTGCTTGGTGATTATTTTAGTATTTTTATATGTATTTTTGAATATAATAAAAAATCATAATAACGCATCAAAAATACAAAATAAATTTCATTACAAGAAAAAGCATATATACATCTATAAACACAGAGGTGAGGCTGACACATCAAATAAAAATCTAGCAAATGAGTTCAAAGTGCCCATTCTAGAATTAGCACAATCTACAATGTTCAATTCTTATACTAATTTTTCAAAATTCACAGCATTCTTTTAAAACGACATTTTTTTTTTACGACGAATATTTTCTGTCTCTTCATAATCGTTATAAGCGAGCTTTACTGTATTTTTTTTTGCTATATGTTTGCAGAAAAAAAAAAATTACATTTCTTAGGAAAAATTATGTGTTCTTTAGGAATCAACCAGAATAAATGCATACGGCATGCAGTTTCTGTCAAAAAATTTTGAAATAAGTAGGTATGTTATGTACTGTACTGTACTTCGGAATTTAAAATTTTAAAATTTGACAAAGCGTATAAAAATATTGTAATTGTTTTTTCTGATGTTGCTACGATTAACTTTTCAAAATAAAATATGTTAAAATAATATTATTTTTTTAAAAAAACATACATTCCAAATAATTGAAAATACCTATAATATGTTCGCAAAAAAAAACTAAAAAATAATCTTCAACTGAAATAAAAGTTGACGTATAATTTCTGTCAAAAAATTTACAAATAAATAGGTACATGAATTTACATGAGAGCTGTTCGAAATGAAAATAATACACTTAGTTTATACAGTAGTTTTCATTTATAACGAACTCGGTTCAATTTTAATTATATTAAACTTTACACTTTTTGATAAAGAATTAAATTTTACCTAAAAATGTAAGTTTTTTATTACATTGATATTTCTTTTATTTAAACTTATTATATCTAATAATGTTGCTTGGCGATTAATTAAGTGTTTTTTATTTAGTTTTGAATATAAAAACAATCATAATAACGCATCACAAATACAAAAAAAAATATCAATAGAAGAAAAAGCACTATACATAGGCTTTAGGCTGACACATCAAATAAAATGTTAGCAAATGAGTTCGAAGTGTCCATTCTAGAATCAGCACATTCTACAATGTTCAAGTCTTATACTAATTTTTCAAAATTCACAGCATTCTTTTAAAACGACATTCGTTTATTACGACGAATATTTTCAGTCCCATAATGGTCGTTATAACCGAAAAGTACTGTATTTTGTTTTTGTTTGCAATTTATTATAATACAGTAGGTACTAAAAAAAAAATTTTTTTGTAAATCGTAAATTGTGGTTGCTTTTTGTTAAGTTTTTTGTAAAATTAAAAACCGAATTCTGAAATATGCAGAAACTGAAAAAAAAAAATAATATTTCTTAAGAGAAATGATTTGTTTCTTATGGATTAGCCAAAATCAGCATGTACGGCATTCAGTTTCTGTAAAAAAATTTTGAAATAATTAGTTACGAAAAAAAATTTACATGTAAGCATACGCGACGTTTTAAATTTTAAAATTTAAAAATTGACAACGTGTATAAAAATACATATTGTAATTGTTTTTTCTTATGCTGCTGCGATTAAATTTTAAAAATAAAATATTTTAAAATAACATTTTTTTTTAAATAATTTAGTTTAAAACATACAAATATTCTAATAAATTGAAAATACCTACAGTAGGACAATATGTTTGAAAAACTAAAAAAATTATCTTTCTCAAAAAAAGTTATTTGTTCCTTAGATCCCAACCTAAATAAAAGCGTACAGCGTATAATTTCTGTCAAAAAATTGAGAAATAAATAGGTTCATCAATTTACATTAGAGCAGCGAAAATACGCGTAACGCAATGTACTGTATCTCGAACTTTTAAAATTTACAAATATTGACAAAATGTATAAAAATATTATTATTGGTTTTTCTTATATTTCTAATATTATGTTTTAAAAAATAATATTTTTTTACAATAATTTTTATTAAAAAATATATTATATTCAAAATACCTATAATATGAAATTAAAAATATTTTTTGTAGGTACTAAATTAAAACATTCAAATAGATATTTTTGATAAAATAAATATTGTACGCGTGTATCGATTTACCGATAATGGATATGTAGACAGACGTATTGACGTACTGCCGTATAAAAATTGTTCGTCGTATGTTTTAGATTTCATTCTAATAATTGAAAAGTTTATTTCACACTTTCAACATCGAATAATGTTTTTTTATAATAAAAAAACTATTAGTTTTACTTTGACAAAACGAACGAATTTTGTATATCAAAATTGTACATGAAGATAGATAGGCGTAGTTTGTAAATGGAACGCTAATTTTTGTTTCAGGAGTACATAATTGTCAGATTATCATCATATATATATTTGACATTTTAAAACCACCTGTCATTTGAGAAGTTAATTATATTTAATAGTATTTAAATATTAATAAAGTGAAAAAATTAAGCTTAATTGCTGATATAAATATAAAGAATATTTTTTAAGATGGAAGGGGGTAAGTGCTTATTGGTTATCAAATAAAAAATATGATTTGACATAACCTATTCAAGAGAATTTTAATTAAAGCCATCTGCCGAAAATTATTTATCTACTCTGTCTGTCATATACTCTTTTACAAGGGCTGAAGTAGCTGGCAATAGTTGAGAGTAGAAAACAGTTTACTCCTCTTAAAGGAATAAAAGCAATAATATTTATTTGTTTTAAGAAACTTATGAGCTATGGCTCACGACCATGTATAGAAATATATTTTTGTCAATAAAAAACTTAAAAAATATTAAATAAATAAACTAGACAAAAAGGTATAAATAAAATAAGCAATTCGGAATCATTTTTCGCATGTTTTCAGATTTTTAAATAGGCATACATTTGTAGTAAAAATTTACCTATGTAGCTATTAAATTTAAAAATGAAAAAAGGGTAGGAAATATTTATTCTTTGATTTATTGAAAAACTTTTTTTTTTGCTATAAATCTTAAGATTGAAATTTAAAAAAAGACTTTGGTCAACTTGACTATTATTTGTACTTCTGGCAGCTTCAATATAATATAATACTAATTACTAAACTTATGAATTATGATATGTTATATTTTGTTGTACATATTATGTATTCATAGAATTTTTTAATTAGGATACATAATACGTACAATATAATAGTTCATATCGTACTAAAATGTTTAGAAAAAAGTACAGTTTGCTATATAAAGGACAGCATTAACTCGAATTTTGGATTCTTGACTTCAATAAATATATGTATATGTTTAGAAATATGTATTTATTAGAATAATATTTATATGTATTTAGAATTTTAATTTAATTTAACTGTATCAATTTATCCTCTCTTTAAAGTGGCTTAAGCTATAGAAATAAAACTCAAAAATCGGTACTTAACAACGTTTTAATAATTAAGAAAAATTATAAATTTTTTTTAAGCTAATTTCAAGCGCAAGAATTGTTGACAACACTGTTGGCATAATTTTTATTATGTATAGTCTAATATAATTTACACAAAACGAATTTTATATGTTAACTTAAAAGCCAAAATAGCTCGAATTTCGAGCACAGGGCGATACTAGTATATATTAATTTAAGCGATTCTAAATCTTGCTCAGAGATAAAAAAATTTTTTTTGACAGTTCATGCACTACTCAGATTTAAAAAATGCCTATAAAGGAACTAAAGCATGTATTCATACAGTTTTTAATTAGCAAACAGAATACATACGGAACGGCTACAAAATAATTCATATCGTACTAAAATGTTTAGTTTTCTATATAACGGACAGCATTAACTCGAATTTTGGCTACTTGACTTCAGTAAATATATGTATATGTTTAGAAATATAATCCAATTCTCAGAACATTATATATCAGAACAATATTTATATTAAGAATTTAAATCTCTATTTTTTGTGTAATAACTGTACCACATTATATTCTCTTTAAAGGGACTTTATATCTATCTATATATATAAAAATGAAAGTTTATTTATTTGTTTGTTTGTTTGTTTGTTTGTATGTTTGTTTGTTTGTTTGTAGCGAATAGACTCCGAAACTGCCCAGCCGATTTTCATGAAAATTTGTATATAGGAGTTTTTGGGTACGGAAAGAAATCGTGGCCCAAAAATTTTGCTCTAACGGACCGCCAAGTTGGGGCTGTGGTGCAAGTATTTAAACTTCTTTGTTCTAAAATGAAAACGGTTTGACCAATTGACTTCAAATTTTGTATACGTGTTGCTCTTTGAGAATTGAGTAGACACTATTAACAGTTTTGGAATTTGTTAACCCATGTCGGGCCGACGGGTGGTCAAAAAAAATTTTGGGTCCAAATTTTGTCCGATTTTACGAAATTCTGCTTTGGCTTAAAAGAAAGCCCCAAAAAAATTTTTGTTGAGTTCCATTAACCCATTGCGGCCCAACAGCTTTTTATAGGTTTTTTCAATACTTTTCTCTAAATTCGAAACGGTTTGACCGATTGACTTCAAATTTTGTATACGTGATGCTCTTTGAGAATTGAGTAGACGCTATTAATTGTTTTGGAATTTGTTAACCCATGTCGGGCCGACGGGTGGTTAAAAAAATTTTGGGCCCAAATTTTGTCCGATTTTACGAAATTCTGCTTTGGGTTAAAAGAAAGCCCCAAAAAAAATTTTGTTGAGTTCCATTAACCCATTGCGGCCCACCAGCTTTTTATAGGTTTTTTCAATACTTTACGGGTGGTAAAAAAAAATTTTGGGTCCAAATTTTGTCCGATTTTACGAAATTCTGCTTTGGCTTTAAAGAAAGCCCCAAAAAATTTTTTATTGTATTGCATTAATCCATTGGGGCTTAACAGCTTTTTCTAGGTTTTTTCAATACTTAACTCTAAATTAAAAACGGTTTGACCGATTTTCTTCAAATTTTGTATACGTGCTCCCCTATGAGAATTGAGTTGACACTATTAACAGATTTGGAATTTGTTGACCCATGCCGGCCCGACGGTTGGTCAAAATAATTTTGAAAGCTAATATTGTCAAAATTTGCGAAGTACTGCTTTGGCTAAAAAGAAAGCCCCAAAAAAATTTTGTTGAGTGATTTGGAAGCAAATTACGTCCAATTTTGCGCAATACTGCTTTGCCCAAAGAGAAAGTGTATTTCCTTTAACCCAGTGGGGCACAGTGGCTTTTAATAGATTTTTGCGTTACTTTACTCTAAATTAGAAAGGATTTGACCGGTTGACCTCAAATTTTATATGTGTGAAGCAACTTGAAAATGGAGTTGAGACTGTTAACAGTCGGTCCTACGATTGGTCAAAAAAATTTTTTTGGAAGTAAATTACGTCAAATTTTTGGAAAGTAGATTGTACTGCTTTGAATTACAGAAAGTTTCAAAAAATTCTAGGATAATCCTAGAAAAATCGTTTTAAAAAGATAGCTTTCATACATTTTAAAATTTACATGTGTAAACCGTGTGTAATTTTTGTGTTGACTTTTTGCAGTAACATCATCTTCAATTAAACCTCCATTGAGAGGCGCAGCAACGCGCACCGGGTACTAGCTAGTATAGGAATAAAATTCAAAAATACAACAGCGTTTTTATAACTGAAAAAATTATAAATGTTTTTTAAGCAAATTTTAAGCGCAAGAATTGTTGACAACATTGTTGCAATATAGTTTATTAGGTATAGGAAAAAAAATATAATTTTTCGTGTTAAATTAGTCTAATATAAGTTACACAAAACTATATTTTTATGTAATTTAAAAGCAAAAATAGCTCGAACTTCGAGCACAAGGGGATACTAGTTTTAATAAAAATAAATGATAAAATAGTCAGTAAGAAACCTTATTTAATTTTGAAAATGTGCTTTCTAAAAACCCTTGGTTTTTTTCATCACTTGTTAATATGTTGTAACCGTTATATATATCCCTCCTCTACCGTCTTTAGTAATCCAATTATTTCTCTTTCATTATTTTTAATAGCCCGATCAAATTCCTCTTTGTATTTATTTACGTAATCGTTGTTCTTCTTAACTGATCTTTCCATTTCTTACAATACCAGATCAATATTTTGTGTATACATTATACATTCATCACATATATATTTTAAACGTGAATTTACGTCTATAAATTCCTAGAGTTGACTGATCCAATCCGGAACATTTAAGCTGACAGTGGCAAATTTTACCACATATTCCAGCACATTTTACACCAGTTTCTCCTCGAATTTCACTCTGCATTTATGGCAATCCATAGTTGCTAGAAAATCTATTAATATTGATGATTTTTGGTTTTTTTTTTTTTTAATTTTAATAATGAAGAACATTTAATTTCAATATAAAACAAGTGAGGGGAAAAAACCAAGGGTTTTTAAAAAGCACATTTTTAAAATTATATACGGTTTCTTACTGAGTATTTTATTATGTATTTTTATAAAAATATATATTATGATAATATTATAATTTTGTTATTTCATTAATAATTAATTATATGACTAATAGTGAATTACTTAGAATATAACCCCAATGCACTCAAGAAAACCTGTTAATAAGTGCAAAATATAATGTTGGAGCTTCAATGTTAACGTTTAATTTTGGAAAAACTTACAATGGTGAATAAGTTATTGTTTTATAAGAACATAAAAGTTTTAATTTTGAAGACCTAGTAGCCCTTCAATTGGGAAGGTTCCCAAATTTTTGCTTAGCAAACTTATGATGGATCTGCCCACCCCCTCCTGTCCTCACCCTTCCATTTTTTTCGGTTCTAGGAAATCAATTTTGAACTCCAACAAAATTTGGAATTTTACCTAGAATATTATTATCAAACCAAAAATGGTTAAGACAAAGAACAATTTCTTCAATTGAAAGAGACCCTTTCAAATTTAAGAAAAACCTTTAACGTATGTTGAAATATGATGCTGCAGCTATAAATTTTGCATATTTGTAAAAAAAAATTTGAACAGGTGTTAAAGTTACAGGTGGTTGAAAATAGCAAAATTTCAATTTTCGAGCCCTTATAGCTCCTAAACAGGGGGCGTGACAAAAAAATTTTGTTAACCGACTCCTACTAATTTTAGAGGACCTAACTTCTCCCAAAATTTCAAGACCCTAGGTTGAACCGTTTAGAAGATATATGGGGCCAAAAATTTTGCAAAAGTTGAGTTTAGCTTAATGGTAAATTTTAGTACCGTATGGTAACCCTAAACATTTTATCCTTATAATTTTGTGAAGCTTATAAAACCAGCTATCTTTTGCCGTTTTCAGATTGAAAATACACTTAACAAAACTCATGTTATAATAATTTAAAAATAGGGCTTTTTTCAACTTTGAAGGGCTGTAGCTCCGTAACGGGTGGGGCTACAGAAAAAAATTCTTCTACGAAATTATTTTTTTTGTAATATCTACCCGTGGTTAAAATTTCTTTACTCTATTTCAAACGGTGTAAAAGTTTTTGTAAACATACGGACGGACGGACAAAGTCAAAATTAAGAAAAACCTTTGACACTTATTGAAACCTTCGTTTTGGAGCTTTCAATTTTGTATACAAATAAAAAAAAATTTTAACTGGTATTCAAGTTATAGGTGTTGAAAAGCTAAATTTTTAGCAAAATTTCAATTTTCGACCCCTTACAGCTCCTAAAGAGGGGGCGTGACAAAAAAATTTTGTTAACTGACTCTTACTTATTTCTAAGGATCTAACTTCTCCCAAAATTTCAAGTTTCTAGATTTAGCCGTTCCGAAGTTATGAGGGACCAAAAATTTTGTAAAACTTAGTGTTGAATAACGGTAAATTTTAGTACCGTATGGTAACCCTATACAATTGGTTTTTAAAAATTTGTAAAGCTTATAAGAACAGCTGTCTGTTACCGTTTTCAGGTTGGAAATATACCTTATAGAACTCTAATTATAGCTGTTTAAATATGGGGCTTTTTTCGACTTTGTGGGGCTGTAGCTCCGTAACGGGGGGGGCTACAAAAAAAAGTTTTAACATTAAATTATTTTTATTGCAAAACCTACCCATTTCTGATATTTTTTAGTCAATCGTAGGTAAAAAGGGACGGACGGACGGACGGACGGACGGACAGAGTGAAGCTATATAGGCACATTTTTACAAAATTTTTTGAAAATGTGCTAAAAAACAAGTGAGGGGAAAAAACCAAGGGTTTTTAAAAAGCACATTTTTAAAATTATATACGGTTTCTTACTGAGTATTTTATTATGTATTTTTATAAAAATATATATTATGATAATATTATAATTTTGTTATTTCATTAATAATTAATTATATGACTAATAGTGAATTACTTAGAATATAACCCCAATGCACTCAAGAAAACCTGTTAATAAGTGCAAAATATAATGTTGGAGCTTCAATGTTAACGTTTAATTTTGGAAAAACTTACAATGGTGAATAAGTTATTGTTTTATAAGAACATAAAAGTTTTAATTTTGAAGACCTAGTAGCCCTTCAATTGGGAAGGTTCCCAAATTTTTGCTTAGCAAACTTATGATGGATCTGCCCACCCCCTCCTGTCCTCACCCTTCCATTTTTTTCGGTTCTAGGAAATCAATTTTGAACTCCAACAAAATTTGGAATTTTACCTAGAATATTATTATCAAACCAAAAATGGTTAAGACAAAGAACAATTTCTTCAATTGAAAGAGACCCTTTCAAATTTAAGAAAAACCTTTAACGTATGTTGAAATATGATGCTGCAGCTATAAATTTTGCATATTTGTAAAAAAAAATTTGAACAGGTGTTAAAGTTACAGGTGGTTGAAAATAGCAAAATTTCAATTTTCGAGCCCTTATAGCTCCTAAACAGGGGGCGTGACAAAAAAATTTTGTTAACCGACTCCTACTAATTTTAGAGGACCTAACTTCTCCCAAAATTTCAAGACCCTAGGTTGAACCGTTTAGAAGATATATGGGGCCAAAAATTTTGCAAAAGTTGAGTTTAGCTTAATGGTAAATTTTAGTACCGTATGGTAACCCTAAACATTTTATCCTTATAATTTTGTGAAGCTTATAAAACCAGCTATCTTTTGCCGTTTTCAGATTGAAAATACACTTAACAAAACTCATGTTATAATAATTTAAAAATAGGGCTTTTTTCAACTTTGAAGGGCTGTAGCTCCGTAACGGGTGGGGCTACAGAAAAAAATTCTTCTACGAAATTATTTTTTTTGTAATATCTACCCGTGGTTAAAATTTCTTTACTCTATTTCAAACGGTGTAAAAGTTTTTGTAAACATACGGACGGACGGACAAAGTCAAAATTAAGAAAAACCTTTGACACTTATTGAAACCTTCGTTTTGGAGCTTTCAATTTTGTATACAAATAAAAAAAAATTTTAACTGGTATTCAAGTTATAGGTGTTGAAAAGCTAAATTTTTAGCAAAATTTCAATTTTCGACCCCTTACAGCTCCTAAAGAGGGGGCGTGACAAAAAAATTTTGTTAACTGACTCTTACTTATTTCTAAGGATCTAACTTCTCCCAAAATTTCAAGTTTCTAGATTTAGCCGTTCCGAAGTTATGAGGGACCAAAAATTTTGTAAAACTTAGTGTTGAATAACGGTAAATTTTAGTACCGTATGGTAACCCTATACAATTGGTTTTTAAAAATTTGTAAAGCTTATAAGAACAGCTGTCTGTTACCGTTTTCAGGTTGGAAATATACCTTATAGAACTCTAATTATAGCTGTTTAAATATGGGGCTTTTTTCGACTTTGTGGGGCTGTAGCTCCGTAACGGGGGGGGCTACAAAAAAAAGTTTTAACATTAAATTATTTTTATTGCAAAACCTACCCATTTCTGATATTTTTTAGTCAATCGTAGGTAAAAAGGGACGGACGGACGGACGGACGGACGGACAGAGTGAAGCTATATAGGCACATTTTTACAAAATTTTTTGAAAATGTGCTAAAAAGAAACTTATTTTCTTTTCTTTTTTTTGTTTCTACACGTGATATTTATATATTTCTTTTATTACTAACGTCTCCATTACATGATTATAGAAATTGTTATTTAATTTGACCGGTTGTTTTGACTTTTATTAGAGTAATTTCTGTAACTGTGTTTGTTTGTCCAGGATTCACGTGAAAACCACTGGTCCGATTGTCACAAAATTTTAAAGGAATAATTCTGAGAGCCCGGGGGTGACATAGGCTTTCTCACATTTTTATAAGTCAACAAGTTGCGGCTCCAGACCCGTTTTAAGCTTTTTCGTTTTTTGGATGTCGAGTCTGACACAAATTTTTGTTAAGTTCGGTTAACCGGTTTGGGCACGAGGGCCCAATAAAGATTTGTCGAGTCAAAACGCTTTGACCAATTGACTTCAAATTTTGCACAAATGTTCCTCTTAGCAACCGAAACTAGTTGTATAGAGCCGTTTTAAGCTTTTTCGTTTTTTGGATGTCGAATCAAAACGGTTTGACCGATTGACTTAAAATTTTGCACAAAAGTTCCTCTTAGAAACCGGAATTAGTTGTATAAATTTGGTTAGAATAAATTAACCATTTTCGGCCTGGCGGGCTTCCAAAAAATTTTGTGTGTTTGATTTGTGTCCAATTTTACAGGTTGGTTTTGCAGTCTAAAAGAGAGGCTGCAAAAAGTTTTAGTTAAGTTCGATTAACCCGTTTTCCACGACGACACCATGAAGTTTTCTATAAATTTTATTTGCTTAAACGCGTAAAAGAATTTTATTGAAAATTTTGCACCAGCATTTTAATTAAAACCCATAATAATAAAAATAAAGCTAATAAAGAATCCGAATAAAAATATCTTTAGAATTAAATAACATAACATTTTCTTTCTCCACATTTTTTCGTAAGTCTTTGTTTTGTATCTACATACTTTGCAGTCGTTTTTTATACCCTACACCTATAGAATAGGTAAAGGGGTATATTAACTTTGGTATGGTGTTTGTAACCACCTAAAGGAAGCGAGCTAGATATGGAAAAGTATATATATTTGTGATCAGCGTGACCGCCTTAGTCGATATAGCCATGTCCGTCCGTCCGTCCTTCCGTCCGTAGGCACGATAACTCAAAAAATAATGGAGCTATCTTGATGAAATTTTAACTGTAGGTTACTAGGACTGAAAGTACGGCGGGGATTGCATATGGGCGAAATCGGCCCATGGGTTCGGATTCTGGACCTTTTAATCGGTTTCAGGGCTAACGAACAAATATAAAAAATCACGATAACTCAACAACTAATGACGCTATCTTCATCAAATTTGTGCTGTAGGTTACTAGTAATGAAAATACTTCGGGAATTGCGTAAGGTCGGGATTGGACCATGGGTTCAGAACCTAGAACTGTTTGATCGAATTTAGGCCAAACGAGCATAATTCCGAAACCAATGAAGATAGAACCTCCAAATTTAGTATCAGGGTGTCCCTTCCTATTTCCTAAGTGTCTTGTGAATTTGGGTCCCATTGGAGTAGTGGGTCGGGGACCAGCCACACATTTCCGAAGACCTTAAAGCATATCTATAAAATTAATAAAGATAACAACTTGAAAAAATGTAGAAGCTTCCAATTTACCACAATTGTTCTTTACTATCTCTTGCGTGTTCCCCTCATTTGGGATCAATTGGAGTGGTGGTTCTGTACCCCTCTCAGACCTCCCAAGTTTTAAAGGCTTATAATCGAAATTACTAAAAATAGTTACTTAAAATTAGGATAGACCGTTCAAATTGTGTACGAGGGTTAACTAGTACTATAAGTACAGCGCGGACTGTATAAGGGTGAAATCAGCCCAACGGTTCGGATTCCGGACCTTTTAATCGATGTCAGGGCTAAGGAACATATATAAAAAATCACGATAACTCAACAACTAATGAGGCTATCTTCATGAAATTTGTGCTGTAGGTTATTGGCAGCGAAACTACGGCGGTGATTACGTACGGTGAGGATTGGACAATGGGTTCGGAACTTAGAACTTTTTGATCGAATTTAGGCCAAACGAGCATAATTCCGAAACCAATGAAGATAGAACCTCCAAATTTGGTATCAGGGTGTCCCTTCCTATTTCGTAAGTGTCTTTGAAATTTGGGCCCCATTGGAGTAGTGGATCGGGGACCAGCCACTCAGTTCTTAGGCCCTTAAAGCATATTTTCGAAATTAATAAAGATAGTTACTTGAAACAAATGTAGCAGCTTCCAAATTGCCACAAGGGTGTTCTTTACTATTTCTTGCGTGCCCCCCTAATTTGGGATCAATTGGAGTGGTGGTTCAGAACCTCTCTTAGACCCCCCAATGTGTAAAAGCTTATCATCGAAATTAATAAAACTAGTAACTTAAAATTAAGATAGAACGTTCCAATTGTGTACAAGGGTTAACTAGTATTGAAAGTATGACGGGACTGCATATGGGCGAAATCGTACCATAATTTCGGGTCCTGGAACCCTTGAAAAGTTCAAGGACTAACAAACATATATCTTAAAAACACCATAACTCAAAAAATAATGCCGGTATTTAGATGAAATTTAACAGTAGGTTACTAGTAATGAAAGTACCATGGGAATTGGTTGTGGTCGAGTTTAATTTCGAAGCCAAAGAATATATTTCCTATGTCCTATGTGTCTCCGAAATCTAGACTTAATTGTAGTGGTTCAGCTATGTTCAAAGGTACTTGCTGCATTTATGTAAAATTTATTTTTATATTTAAATTAATTTTATGAAAAGGTGTAAATTTTTAATTGTATTTTAGAAATACATTTATTGCATATTTTGCGTTTATAAGTTTTTCTATTAGGTATATAAACTAACCATTTAAAATAATTGCAATTTTTAAAAATTTGGATTATTAAATATATTATGCTTTGATTATCTTTTTATCACAAAATTTAATAATTAGAATTTTTTCATTTTGTAATTGAATTGGAATAAATATATTTTCATTTATTTCAAGTTTGTTTGTTTTTTAATATTTTTAAATAGATAAATTAGTAAGAATTTGTAGTATTTTTTAATAGATAGGGTAATTAGAAAATGTTTTTAGTATTATACAGTTAATTTGGTTAGCTATGTCTTACGATCAAATTAATAACAGCTTCTATGGTGTTAAAATGACTTATGAATATGTCCTTAAATTTGAACCAAATAGGTGTAGGGTATTTCTAAGTCGGTTGCACCGACTGACTGTTTCTTTACTTGTTTTTAGAAATAGATGTCATTGTTAAATTGCAGCTTTCTTAAAATAAAATCTAAAAATCAAAAAATTCTATTTCGTATATATAATGCTTAAATACATACATGAAAAGCAGATTTTTAAACCTTTTCTCAACCGTCAACTATATTTTATTCAAACGTTAGCAATTGAAGAAAACTACTATTGACATAGTATAATGACATAATGGCAAATTTAGTATACCCTTTTGACCTTATTTTAATTATGTTAACATTATTCGCCGGAAACCTACCATCCTCAACTTTATCTACAAGGAGCACTAAATTGTCAAGAAGCACTATGTATAGAAAAATTAGAGATAATCGTTCAAACTGTTTTCCAAACTGTTTTTTAAAGTTCTTGTTTCGTAATCGGTCAAAAGAACTCGACAAAACATTTTTTTAAGCATTCCCCTAATTCAAAGAAGTTGTACCTTTTTTCAAAAATTGGACGTAATTTACTTACAAAAATCGTCGGGTCGGCCGGGTTTAACAAATTCCAAATCTGTTAGTAAAATGAATTTCCATTTCAAAGAGGAACACATATACAAATTTTGAAGTTAATCGGTTAAATCATTTCTAATATATAGCAAAGCAACGAAAAAACCTATAAAAAGCTGTTGGGGCGCAACGGGTTAACGGAACTCCACAAATATTTTTAACCAAATCAGTACTTCAAAAAAATGGCCGAAACTTGTAAACGGACTAACGCAGATTTACCCGGGTAACGCCGGGTAAATCTGCTAGTACTCATATGAAAAAAGAAGTTGTATTGCAGCTACCCGAACCCATGGATCAAAATGTCTGGATTTAAATAACGATAACGGCTATTGCAAAAAAAAAAAGAATTTGCGAAAATTTCAAGACCCTAGCTCCTTTAGTTTTTGAGTTATCGTGCGGACGAACGGACGGACGGACATACATAGCTATATCGATTTATTTTTCTATTCTGATCCGATCCATGCACTTGAGGAACCCTGTACAGTAGACCAACCAAATTTTGCAGAAACTTTGGCCATTACACTAAAATATTTTTATGGAGAGTAATGCTCATATAAAATAAGAAGTTGTATGGCAGCTACTCGAACCCAGTGCAGTAGACCAACCAAATTTTGCAGAAACTTTGGCCATTACACTAAACTATTTTTGGCAAAATTTCAGACAAACAGCTCTAATAGGAACAGAGAAATACTCATATAAAAAAGGAGTTGTATGGCAGCTACCCGAACCCATGGACCAAAATGGCTGGATTTAAATAGCGATTAAGGGATTGCAAAAAAACCAAATTGCGAAAATTTCCTAGATCCTGGCTCCATTAGTTTTTGAGTTATCGTGCGGCCGGCCGGACGGGCGGACGGACATACATAGCTAAATCGATTTATTTTTCGATTCTGATCCGATCCATGCACTTGAGTCTATATCTAGCGTCACAAACGTAATGGCAAATTTACTATACCCTTTGACTATATAGTATTGTTGTAGATAAAAAAGAAATGGCGAATTTAAAATTGAACAGCATTTCGAATTTAAAATTGAACAGCATTTCGATTTAAAAATATTACCTTGGTAACAATTATTATTTTGATCAATAAAAATAATAAGATATAGAAGAATAATAGTCAAATTTTTTATAGCATCTTGTGACATAAATTTAAGAAAATAGTTTTACGCATTCACATTGACTTTAGAAAACATACGAATAATAATAATAATAATAATAATAATAACAAAATAATAATAATAATAATAATAATAACAAAATAATAATAATAATAATAATAATAACAAAATAATAATAATAATAATAATAATAATAACAAAATAATAATAATAATAATAATAATAATAACAAAATAATAATAATAATAATAATAATAATAACAAAATAATAATAATAATAATAATAATAATAACAAAATAATAATAATAATAATAATAATAATAACAAAATAATAATAATAATAATAATAATAATAACAAAATAATAATAATAATAATAATAATAATAACAAAATAATAATAATAATAATAATAACAAAATAATAATAATAATAATAATAATAATGTAATAAATAATAGAATTTTTTTATTATTATTGGCCCTAACTAAACTAATTTATTAAAGCTTGAACTTAAGAATAATAATATAATTACTAATATATTACTATTATATTAGTACATATATTCACTATTTCCAAATAAAAATAAATCATAATGACATAATTTTTAAATATAAACCAGTAATTTGATTAAAATTATTCTTCAAAAGTTGTGAACATAGGTTATTTCAAAATGCTCGGCTGAAGACCAGTCGCCAAAAACAAAAATTTAGATCAAAATTAATAAATTAGTTTTACTTTCCGACCAAAGTAAAACTAATTTATTAATAAAATTCATTTTAAAGCGTTCATCATTTTGAATTTTTATTCGCTTTATTTATTTATTATTAATAAAGTTAAAAAAAGTCGATGTGAATGCATACAATTTTTTAAAATTTATGTCAAAAAGTCATTAGAACGGGGGACAAGGTGTTGTGGTAAATTTATTTTTAAAATTTATATGAAATTGACAAACAACTATTGTTTTATAGTTTATTATTTTTATTTTACCATCAGGATAGAAAAAAATATTAACATGTCGTTTTGTAGGTACATCATACTTATAATTAAAATAAAATTATTTTGCATTCTTCTTCGAAAAAACAAACACCAAAATAGTTTTTAATCGCTGCATAATTTTGTTCTATAAAATCCATAACAAAAAACTTTTTATGAAATGTTTTAGATTTATTAATTTTTGTATTTGTCAGTTTGAGTACTAATTGACTTTTACAATTTGAATGAAACTTTGTTGACAAGAATAAAAACCGCTATTATGTAAAATATACTTAAGACTTTTATTTTAAACCTGAGATATTTATCCCAAATTTACTATAAGCAAAGGAAAATTAAATAAAAATATTTATTAATATTTTGTAAAATTGTTTTTAAATAAATTTTTGTAAAATTATCCATAAATTAAATTTTTAAAAATTTATATCAATTTCAAAATTTAGTATTTTAAATAAAATTATTTCTACTTTATTTAAATAAAGTTTTTTATACCCTACACCTATAGAATAGGTAAAAAGGTATATTAACTTTGGTATGGTATTTGTAACCACCTAAAGGAAGCGAGCTAGATATGGAAAAGTATATATATTTGTGATCAGCGTGACCTCCTGAGTCGATTTAGCCATGTCTGTCCTTCCGTCAGCCTACGGGAAAGGACAAAAAAAAATGGAGCTATCTTGATGAAATTTTAACTGTAGGTTACTAGGACTAAAAGTACGGCGGGGATTGCATATGGGCGAAATCGGCAAATGGGTTCGGATTCTGGACCTTTTAATCGATCGAAGGGCTAACGAACATATATAAAACATCACGATAACTCAACAACTAATGACGCTATCTTCATGAAATTTGTGCTGTAGGTTACTAGTAATGAATCTACTTCGGAGATTGCGGCAGTTGAGATTGAACCGTGGGTTCGGAACCTAGAACTTTTTGATCGAATTTGGGCCAAACGAGCATAATTCCGAAACCAATGAGGATAGAACCTCCAAATTTGGTATCAGGGTGTCCCTTCCTATTTCCTTAGTGTCTTTGAAATTTGGGTCCCATTGGAGTAGTGGGTCGGGGACCAGCCACACATTTCCAAAGATCTTAAAGCATATCTTCAAAATGAATAAAGATAGCAACTTGAAAAAATGTAAAAGTTTCAAATTTGGCACAAGGGTGTTCTTTACTATTTCTTGCGTGTCCCCCTAATTTGGGATCAATTGGAGTGGTGGTTCAGCACCCCCCCTTAGACTGCTGGGTCCCATTGGAGTAGTGGGTGGGGACCAGCCACTCAGTTCCGAGGACCTTAAAGCATATTCTCGAAATTAATAAAGATAGTAACTTGAAACAAATGTAGATGCTTCAAATTTGGCACATGGGTGTTCTTTACTATTTCCTGCGTGTCCCTCTAATTTCGGATCAATTGGAGTGGTGGTCAGTACCTCTCGTAGACCTCCCCATGTATACAAGTTTGTCATCGAAATTAATAAAACTAGTGACTTAAAATTAAGATTTTAACCCTTGAAGAGTTCAAGGGCTAACAAACATATATCTTAAAAACACCATAACTCAAAAAATAATGCCGCTATTTTGATGAAATTTAAACTCTAAGTTACTAGTAATGAAAGTACCATGGGAATTGGTTCTGGTCGAGTTTAATTAAAGTACCACTGTTCATCTATGTTCAAAGGTACTTGCTGCATTTATGTAAAATTTATTTTTATATTTAAATGAATTATATGAAAAGGTCTAAATTTGTAATTGTATTTCTACAAATACATTTATTGCATATTTTGCGTTTATAAGCTTTTCTATTAGGTATATAAACTAACCATTTTACATAATTGGAATTTTGAAAAATTTGGATTATTAAATATATTATGCTTTGATTAGCTTTTTATCACAAAATTTAATAATCAGAATTTTTTCATTTTGTAATTGAATTGGAATAAATATATTTTCATTTATTTCAAGTTTTTTTGTTTTTTAATATTTTTAAATAGATAAATTAGTGAGAATTTGTAATATTTTTTAAGAGATAGTGTAATTAGAAAATGTTTTTAGTATTATAAAGTTAATTTATATCTTACGATAAAATTAATAACATCTTTTATGGTGTTAAAATGATTTATGGATATGTCCTTAAATTTGAACCAAATAGGTGTAGGGTATTTCTAAGTCGGTTGCACCGACTGACAGTTTCTTTACTTGTTTATTTACAAAAATTAAAATTAATATGAAATAATATTTTTTTGTTGTTAGATAAATAAACACTAAAAAAAAATAAAAAAAAAAAATGACTTATGGATATGTCATTAAATTTGAACCAAATAGGTGTAGGGTATTTCTAAGTTGGTTGCACCGACTGACTGTTTCTTTACTTGTTTTTTTTTAAACTTGACATGTATTTTTAATAAACTGAAGGATCAAAATTTGCATTAATTGCTAATGTTTATAAATATGAAAATACCTTTTTTGTAGAGAAACAATTTTTTTTGTTTTAATGTATTAGATATACTTTTTTTTATTTAATAATTCGCATTTCATTATCACTAAACTCTAACTCTAAATTAACATCAATTCAAAATTATAATACTTTTATTTTCAAAAATATTAAAATATTATATTTCCTTTTCTTTACTTTTATTTACATTTTCGAAAATAAATAAAAGTTAAAACGTTTAAAGTCATGAAACCTCAAGTGCAAAGGTTTCATATTTTTGGAAATCGTTTCATTATCTTTGCAAAAGGTGTTATTATACCTTTGTAACGCATCGATCTAGATGAGCTAGATATAGTGCCAAGGGTACGTATCGGGTAAGCTTCGAAAAGTAAATCGATCTAGCTGTGTGTGTCTGTCCGTCCGTCCGTCCGTGTGTCAGCACGATAACTCAAAAACTAAAAGGGCTACAGTTTTGAAATTTTCACAAAATATTTTTCAATCAATTTCTAGGTTCCGTATTTTTATACCCTACACCTATCGAATAGGTAAAAGGGTATATTAACTTTGGTATGGTGTTTGTAACCACCTAAAGGAAGCGAGCTAGATATGGAAAAGTATATATATTTGTGATCAGCGTGACCTCCTGAGTCGATATAGCCATGTCCGTCCGTCCGTCCGTCCGTAGGCACGATAACTCAAAAAATAATGGAGCTATCTTAATGAAATTTTAACTGTAGGTTACTAGGACTGAAAGTACGGCGGGGATTGCATATGGGCGAAATCGGCCCATGGGTTCGGATTCTGGACCTTTTAATCCGTTTCAGGGCTAACGAACATATATAAAAAATCACGATAACTCAACAACTAATAACGCTATCTTCATCAAATTTGTGCTGTAGGTTACTAGTAATGAAACTACTTCGGGGATTGCGTAAGTTCGGGATTGGACCATGCGTTCGGAACCTAGAACTTTTTGATCGAATTTAGGCCCAACGAGCAGAATTCCGAAACTAATAAAGATAGAACCTCCAAATTTGGTATCAGGGTGTCCCTTCCTATTTCCTAAGTGTCTTTGAAATTTGGGCCCCATTGGAGTTGGGGTTCGGGGACCGGCCACACATTTCCGAAAACCTTAAAGCATATCTTTAAAATTAATAAAGATAGCAACTTGAAAAATGTAGAAGCTTCAAATTTTGTGTTCTTTACTATCTCTTGCTTGCCCCCCTAATTTGGGATCAATTGGAGTGGTTAAAGCATATCTTTAAAATTAATAAAGATAGCAACTTGAAAAAATGTAGAAGCTTCAAATTTTGTGTTCTTTACTATCTCTTGCTTGCCCCCCTAATTTGGGATCAATTGGAGTGGTGGTTCAGTACCCCTCTCAGACCTCCCAAGTTTTAAAAGCTTATACTCGAAGTTACTAAAAATAGTAACTTAAAATTAAGATAGAACTTTCAAATTTTGTACAAGGGTTAATTAGTACTTAAAGTACAGCGCGGACTGTATAAAACCAAAATCAGTCCAAGGGTTCGGATTCTGGACCTTTGAATCAGTTACAGGGCTAACGAACATATGTAAAAAATCACGATAACTCAACAACTAATGATGCTATCTTCATGAAATTTGTGCTGTAGGTTATTGGTAATGAAACTACGGTGGCAATTGCGCACGGTAAGGATTGGACAAAGTCATTTTTAGACAATTTCTAGGTTCCCTATTGTTTTTGGTTAAAATCGCACCGAGGCTTCTTTGCACCAATATGAATTTCTTCAAATCCAATTATACTACGAGGGTGAAAATTACACACGGTTAGTTTTATAATGACTCCGGCACTTATATGAAGTTTCAAAATGTTACGGCTTCATTTTCGGGGGGCTGCCATACAACTTCTTTGCAACAATATGAATTTCTTCAAAATTAATTATACTACGAGGATGAAAATTACACACGGTTAGTTATAAAATAAATTGAGCACTTATATGAAATTTCAAAACGTTAGGGCACCATTTTCGGGGGGCTGCCGTACAACTTCTTTGAACCAATATCAATTTCTTCAAAACTAATTATACTACGAGGATGAAAATTACACACTGTAAGTTATATAATGAATCGAGCACTTATATGAAGTTTCAAAATGTTACGACCCCATTTTCGGGCAGCTGCCATATTAAGTTTTCAATTTAATAACTATGAATCTAATGAAGCTACGAGGTTAAAATTAAAATTGGGCATGTAAAGTAATAGGGCAAGTTACTTGACAAAGTTGGACATCACTCGGACAAACTTTTAGGGTGGGTGAATTTTTTTTTTTTTTTTATGATTTCTTTTATTTTTTTTTTTTTTAAGAAAAAATTATGGGATAATGACTGAAATTTTTTTTTACTATTTTACTTTTTTAAATTTTTTTTGTATATATATAATAGCTTAAAGGAAATAAATAACGGTTTATTTAATTGTATACATCCTAGTGGGTATGCACGGGTATCTAAAAGTTGACAAGGGCAACTATAATCTTCCTCGTTTTATTTGAAAATGCTTTATTAAGAGCTTTTAAATTTTATATTTTTATTTGACATTTGGTTAAAAAATCGGAAGAGAAGGTAAATAAAATTGAAATATACAAAAAAAGCAAACATGCGCAAATATTACTTTATTAATTATTTATATCATGTTGTATTCTATATCCAGCATTTTGACAATAAACTACCGACGATTCGATGAACTTTCAAATTTTCTTAATAAAATTTGCTTACTAAAATTAATTTTGTTCTAAGACTTAGACAATTTTACAGGAAAGCAAGCCAAAGTCAGCAAATTATTTTTCAAATCATAATTTATTAAATTTGGAATAACAACTAAACTCTAAATTGGAGTTTTATTATGAAATTGTAAAATTGTAATAACAGCCAAACTTCAGTTAGGAATTTTTAAACTAAAATTATAAAAAAGGTAAAACAGCCACACTAGACTTTGGAAACGTAATGTCAAATTTATTATACCCTTGGTCTATATAGTCATACGGGTATAAAAATCAGTATGAATGAATTGACAACTCTGTTAAAAAAAAAATTATGAAAGGAAAGAGTGCAATTAAAAATTAAATGCAGAAATATTTAGTGAGAATTTTAGGAATGTAAATATCTTTTTGAACGATTCTCTTACTACTCAAATGCAACATCTATCCAACAAGGCGTTGGCAGGCAGTAAAAAAATACAAATTTATCTGGATTAGAGATTGTAATATATTTAAAAAAAAAAAAAGAAGGCGATTATTAAGTAATTAAAATTTTGAATTCAGAGGATTTATTTAACATTGAGTAATTTAAAAATTTGTTTTTCCGGGTTTATTATTTTTTTAAATTATGCCTCTAATAATAACATTAATGATATTAGCTTTAATAACAACATGAATAATTCTAGACTTTTGATAGTGCAACAGAATATAAGTATTAGAAAACTGTTGATTCTTTTTTGGTAAACCTCATGGCTTTTGAAAATTTTCCAAATATAATTTTTTTAAGTGAGATTTGGATTTTTGATGTAAAGCTATAAATTATACTATTCCGAATTATTATTCATGTTAGTATAATTTATTCCTCCACTTGTCGATATAAACAACCACATCGTGTCAGATTCAAAAGAAAAAGCGAGTTTGTTTGGCAAACAGTTCGCTTCTAACTCGCCACTGCCTCAGTCAACTCAAAGACCCCCATCTATTCCAGAAGTTGGCTGCTCCTTTGGTAGAATATACTTTAGGACGCGAGCAGTGATGAAAATCTTGACGAATCTTGATACAAAAAAATCAGCCGGTCCGGGCGGTATTACAATTACCGTCCTCAAAAACACATATACCTCCATTTCAAAACCTCTGCGCAACCTTTTCCATCTTTCCTATACTTCGGATATTCATCCTACGCAATGGAAGATTGCACATGTTTTCCAATTCCTAAAAAATTGCTATTACATCGGTCCTCTCCAAAGTAATGGAAAAAGTTATTAACTATAAGTTTTTGAAATATCTAGATCGTAAAGGTTTGCTTCATGATCGACAATATGGGTTCAGAGCCCGTCATTCAACTGATGATCTCATGACCTACCTGTGCGAAAAGCTTAATATCAGTCTTCACCATTCCGGCGAGTCTGATGTTGTGGCTTTGGATATTTCTAAAGCTTTCGATCGAGTATGGCATGATGCTTTATTGGCAAAATGCAGGGCTTTAGGTCTAGGTAGGGTTTTCGTTATATAGATTGGATATTTCCTTTCGAATCGCACGATTCGTGTTCTTATCGATGGATATTCATCCAAAAATTTCAAAATAAATGCTGGTGTCCCTCAGGGATCTGTTTTATCCCCCAGTGTTTTCCTAATATTTATAAATGACCTACTATCAATAACGTCCAATCCAATCGATAGCTTCGCAGACGACAGTACTCTTGTTGCTTCCTATAAATTTCATAGCCGCTGTAACATTAATCACCAGATTAATTCAACAGCAAAAAATTTCGCTATAAATGAATTAAACAAAGATTTAATTAAAATCCAAAAATAGGGTGAAATCAACAGATTTGAATGCGCCGACTTTCTGTGCAAAGGTAATTCATTTTCGGTTCTAACTCGCAGCTCAATCCATAGTTTAATCATATGCTAATTTTTTTTGAGGAGTTTATATAGGTAATTGTCAGATTAATTGTCAAACATAAGAATATTTGAAATAAAATATATTGGAAATAAATTGAAAAAATTAGGGTTTATTGCTGGTAGAAATATAAAGAATTTTTTTTTAAATGGAAGCGGTAAGTGCTAATTGGTTATCAAAAAAAAATATGATCCATTTATGAAAATCCATTTGTTCTGAAAAATTTTAATTAAAGCCATCTGCCGGAAATTATTTAATTATCTCCTCCTCTTATCTACTCTTTTACAAGAGCTGGTGTAGCTCACAATAGTTGAGAGTAGAAAAGAGTTTACTCCTCATAAAGTAACACAAGCAATGTAGTTCTTACTTACCTATGTAGCTATTAAATATAAAAATGGAATAAGCGGAGGAAAAATTTAATTTATTAATACTTGAAACTTATTCTTAGATTTAGAGGCGTACTCCTCATAAAGTAACACAATCAATGTAGTTCTTACTTACCTATGTAGCTATTAAATTTAAAAATGGAATAAGCGGGGGGAAAATTTATCAATGGTTGAAACTTATTCTTAGATTTATTGAAAAACTTTTACTTTATGTAGTAATTTATTTTATATCTATGTAGGACTATTATTTGTACTTCTGGCAGCTTCAATATAATATAATACATACATACATTTAAAATATTTTTGTACATATCATGTAGTATTCATGCTTTTTAATTAGTATTGAATTAAGCAAATTAGAAGTAGAATTAAGCAATAGAGGCGTACTTTCACAGAACGGAAAACCAATAACCATGATATCACGGACCCTTACAAAAACTGAAGAGAATTACGCAACCAACGAACGAGAACTTTTCGCAATCGTTTGGCTAAATCGTATTACGACATTACTTGTATGTCACAATAATGCTTAAACAATTATTTGCGGTGTATCACGGAATACAACTTATTGCAGTGTATTATGGAATTGAATGTAGATTCACTACACCCTCACCCTTAAGAGAAAAGTTATTTTGTTTTTGAAAGAATAGAAAATAACTTTTTATTTTGTATTTAAGCATTATAGTTTACAAGTAAAAATTCTTATTATTTTATTTTTGTTAAAATTATTTTGAATTTTTTTTATTTTTAAATTTTTTTTTTATTTTTTTTTATTTTTTTATTTTTTACTTTATTTTATTTTTTTCAATACAATTCTTTAATTATTTTTTTTTGGATTTTCTTATATCTTACTACGACATTTTCTTTTTTTATTTATTAACTGTGATATAAACAAAACATAAAGTTTTGGTATAAAACATAACAGAAAATTCCATATTTAATAAAGCAAGTAAAAGTTACTTACAATCTAAAGGATACATATATATATGTATATTAATAAATATATACAATTATTCTATAACATAACATAATAAAAATTATGTTATGTGTAATTCACTCCTGCGTTATTCTGTCCACTTGTGAGGGATTGTTTCTCAATAAATACTTTAGTTTTTTTACAAAGAGATCTAAATTTGAACACTCCTTTAAATCCAATGGTAGATTGTTATAAATCCTTATAGCTGACGAAAGGCAGCTGTTGCGTGATAACTCAGTTCTTGATTTGGTATGGTTTAGGTTGTTTAACTTCCGGGTATTATAATTGTGGACACAACTTCTTTTAGTAATTTGAATTGCTTTTTTATAAATTCCTTTTTCCAGTTTGAAAATTAGTTTAGCTTTTTCCAAAACAATGATTTGAGATAACTTCAGGTAACCCGTACGCTTAAAAATTACATCTGTTGGGGTAAGCCAATTAAATTTATGCAAACAATTATCGCCTTGTTTATTATGATTCCAATTTTATCTTTCAGCCAAGTGGAACAGCTAGACCAATTACATATATTATATCTAATGTGTGAAATAATATGAGAATGATATAGACTGTTAGCAGATTGCCTATTCAGTATAATTCCACTTCTTTTGATAGCACCCAACAAAGGCACAATTTTTTTTTCTAGTTTAATAATATGATCTTCCCATTTCAACTTCTCATCAATTACAACACCTAGGTATTTATAATAAGTAACTCTTTCAATTTCAATCTTATTTACTAGCAGTTTTGGATTTATATCAACTTTATTTCTGATTTTATATACTATATATTTTGTTTTTTCAGCATTTATAGTTAATTTATTACCTTTAAGCCAATTATTGTATCTCCACAAATCTGCATTTATTACTCTTTCTAATTCATCACAATTTTTGGCACTGTAAATAAGTAAAGTATCATCGGCGAAGATCTTATATTCAGCTAGTAAATTCGCATACTGGATATTATGAATATAGAGCAGATATAATGTAGGACCTAACACTGACCCTTGAGGAATACCAATATTTATTGTAATCTGATTACTCAGTACTCCATTAATTTTCGTAATAGTTTTTCTATTTTTAAGGTATGAGTTAAGTAGATCCTGAGCTGCTCCCCGTATTCCAATTTCATACAATCTATCAAGTAAGATACTATGATTCACCGTATCAAAGGCCTTCTTTAAATCAACAAATACAGAGCATACATAATTTCCTTCATCCAATTTGTTTATAATTGAGTTAGTAGATTCGAAAACTGCAGAGTCTGTTCCAATTCGTTTTTGAAAACCAAATTGATTCCTATCAAAGCCCACGACCTCTTGAATGAAATCTTGAATTCTGACATTTATAATTTTTTCAAACACTTTTCCTACGCAGCTTGTAAGAGTAATTGGTCTATAATTCGACACATCCAGTGGTGACCTTGATTTAAGTATAGGTATAACAATACTTGATTTTAAACACTCAGGATACATACCAGTAGATAGGCATTTATTTATCAAACAAACAATTTTAGGCGCTATTAATGTTACAACATGCTTTAGATCTGCGGCTGTTATATTATCAGCTCCTGGTGTACTATTTTTTAACTGCATAATGATTTTATATATTTCTTTTTCATCCGTTGGTTGTAGAAAAATTGTTTGACCGTTCAAAATGTTTTTTATTGTATAATTTTCAGAATCAATAATTTTGTCTGCTAATTTGTTTCCAATTTCACTGAAGTGAGTATTGAAGCAGTTTGCAATTTCAAAACTATCACATATTCTAATTCCACTAATATTTATTTCTTTTATTACTTTGTTACAATCATTTGACTTTTTTAAGATACAATTGTTAAGTACTTTCCAGATTTTTCTTTGGTCAGAGCCAGCCAATTGTATTTTATTATTGAAATAATTCTGTTTTGCTCTTGTTATTTCATAAGTTACCTTATTTTTAGAACTTTTAAATCTTGCTAGTATTTCAAGGTTATGGGGATTTTTTTTTAACTTTTTAAACAGTCTATTCCTCTTTTTTATTATGCTTAACAAATCATTTGTCATCCATAAGTTATCCTTTCTGACTCTCATTTGCTTTTTTATTGTAGAGTTTACCTTAGCTCTTTGTAATATATCAATGAGATCATCGACACAATCACTATTATTTGTCACAAGTAGATTTCTAACATTATCTTTAAAAATTTTATAATTTGTGGTATCAATTTCCTTTTTGAAAATAGGTTCCATTTTTTTTACAATTTTATTTATTTTGAAAATACGGCTTTATGATCTAAATTTACAATATCATGCAACTTGAAATCAAATTCATATTTTTCGAGATCTGAAAGAATGTGATCAATGATCGTAGAAGAATTTTCAAATATTCGAGTAGCATATTCCTTACTTAATTTATTCTTAATACTAATTCCATTAGATTCTAACATTGATTTATAGGATCTAGTGAGCTCTGCATCAACTAATAAATCAATATTGCAGTCACCCATTATAATAATGTTTTTATATCTATCAAAGATTAAGTCTAAGTGTGCTATAAATTCATTATTATTATCACTTGGTCTTTTATAACATACACCAACTTTTAAATCTGGAGTAGTGTCGCTTAGTGAAATAATGATGGTATTGAATTGCTCAAACACTTCCACGACTTTGTGTTCCAAATTCTGTTTGACATAAATCGCCGTACCACCTCCTCTAGATAAATTATTGGAATTAAAATAAGCTGAGTATCCTGGAATATTAAAAAACTTTTCCTCCTCCGAGTATAACCAAGTTTCACCAATCATAATGACATCAATACATTTCCTATTTTTTACAAATAATTCAATTTCGAGCATATTTTTTCTTAAACTTCTTGCATTAAAATGAACTATGTTTAGTTTATGAAGTTTGTTATGCATCATGGAGTTGGAATACTAATCATATAATTTTGCCAATTTTCTCTAAATTTTTGCAGCTGTTCTCTGTGTTTATTATCGATATGCCTCCTAAAATAAGCTAAATCATGAAGTACTTCCTTTTTAGATACTCCTGTAATTTTATGATAAGTAAAGTACAATTTGCTAAGTTCATTATAGTTATTCGGTAAGCCTTCTTGATGGATTAGTACTTTCAAACTAGTCTGAGTAATACCTTCATAACAAATATCATTTTGATTATGGAAGTATGACAAATACATTCTCACATTGTTGTAAATTCTGTGATCTCTTAGTCTGGATATAGCATATACATTTTCACCAGTCTCAACAGATTTATTTGTTAATTTTACAATTGGAGGAACGAAAGGGTCTATAAAACTTGCCTGCTTATCTTGTGAATTAGTTATCGTTTCATCACTTATTTTAACAGGTTTAGCCTTAATAAGCGGTTCAATGGTTTCAGCTCTAACCCAGTTTGAATAATTGTTACTAGGAGAATCCTTCTTTAATTTTTTGATTTCTTCCGTAATTACCGTATTTGAACCCTTTATACTATTTGTGCTTTTTTTTTCATTTTTAATATCATTATTATTAGGCTTAGTAGTTTTACTACTTTTATTTTTACTAAAAGACATAATTTTCAAAAATAGATTATTTTTTTCATTAATTCTATGTTTCTTATTTTGACCTTCCTTTGAATATTGGTTAATTTTGTCATTTTTGGGATCAGTGTTATGTTCCGTTACATCTTTTAGATTTAATTTATTAGTATCACTATCATTATTATTATTACTTTCAGTAGTATACATGCCACTTGGGCATGGGAAAATATTTATGCAAATGAGGTATTATCCCAAGTTCAATGACCTTAACCGGCATACCGGCATCGTGATACCGGCATCGTGATACCGGCATAATTAATTTCCGGAAAACACTTTTGTAAATAATCGACAAGGTCAACTAGATAATGTACAACAAAAAGTGCAATGATCTTGTTGTGATAGTATAGTAAACTTGTTATTTGTATTTTAGTTTAAAGTAATTTTAAATGAAAAAAGAGGAAGAGTGTGGTAGAGTAGACTGTGTCAACTCTGGGATACTCGCATGACCGTAACATATACATTATATCATGCGGTTATTTACTTTTGGCAAAATTTAAAATATTCAGCTTTATTAGGTGTAGAGTAATGCTTATATAAAAGAAGGAGTTGTATGGCAGCTACTCGAACCCTTTGGAGTAGACCAACCAAATTTTGCAGTAACTTTGGCCATTACACTAAACTATATTTGGCAAAATTTCAGACACCCACCTTCATTTGCTGTAGTGAAATCCTCATATAAAAGAAGGAGTTGTATGGCACCTACTCGAACCCTCTGCAGTAGACCAACCAAACTTTGCAGTATCTTTGGCCATTACACTAAACTATTTTTTGCAAAATTTCAGACACCCAGCTTCATCAGGTGTAGTGTAAAGCTCATATAAAAGAAGGTGTTGTATGGCAGCTACTCGAACCCTCTGTAGTAGACCAACCAAATTTTGCAGAAACTTTGGCCATAAAACTAAACTACTTTTGGCAAAATTTAAGACACGCAGCTGCAATAGGTACAGAGAAATACTCATATATATAAAGAAGTTGTATGGCAGCTACCCGAACCCATGAACCAAAATGGCTGGATTTAGATAGCGATTCCGGTTTTGCATAAAAAAGAATTTGTGAAAATTTCATAATCCTAGCTCCTTTATTTTTTGAGTTATCGTGATGACGGACGGACGGACGGACATACATCGCTAAATCGATTTATTTTTTGATTCTGATCTGAACCATACACTTGAGTCTATATCTACCTCCCCTCCTTCTCTGCGTTAAAAACGTAATGACAAATTTATTATACCCTTTGACTATACAGTCATACGGGTATAATAATTGGAGGTGTGTTATTAGTATCGTGATACCGGCATAATTAATTTTCCGCAAAACACTTTTGTAAATAATAGACAAGGTCAACTAGATAATGTACAACAAGTAAGTGCAATGATCTTGTTGTGATAGTATAGTAACATAGATTATTGTAAATAATAAAAGTTTTATTTAGTTTTCACGATCAACCAGTTATTGTAACAAATAAAATGCAGATATTCAACTTGTTATTTGTATTTTAGTTTAAAGTAATTTTAAATGAAAAATAATTGGAGGTGTGTTATTAGGTGTGTTATACTCTGCAAAAAATTAATAAATATTTTGTAAAAATAAAACACATAAGTTAAGTTTCATATAATATCATTTTTATTATTTGGGGGAGGTACAATAGTAAGGAAAAAAAGTGATTTATGGTTAACTGAAATATATTTTGAAAAATTTGTCCGTGTAAATTACTTTGTATAATATGCGGTAGAAAATGAAAGTAGTTTAAAATAGACTTATTCTATTTAGGTGTACCCAGTCACGAGTTTTATTTTTTAGTATTAATATATGCGTTAGATGGAATTTCAAACAAACTTTTTTAAACAACTATGTAAATTAAAATTTTTATGCTATTGTAAATTACTTTGTATGATGCAAAAAAAATTAAAAAAGACTTGTAAAAATAAAAACAAATAAATTAAGTTTCATATAATATCATTTTTATTTATCCAAGAATTGTGATCTTTATCAAAACCTAACCACTTAACAAAAACCTGATTTCCTTTTCTTTTCAATATTTTTTCAACAAGAAAAGTGTCAGGATTTTTGACTCGAGTAAATTCAGGCTCATCGGAGTTCGGAGTTTTTGTATATAATCAAATAAATTGTAAGTAATTGGGTCTGTACGTTTTACTTCTTTAATTGTAAATATTTCTGTTGACCAGTTTGGCTGATAACCTTTTGAAAATCAAAAAATTTGTAAAATTTTAGAAAAAATAAAATATAATAATAAAATTTAACCATAATTTTTTTATTTTATAATTTAAGAGGTTTTTACAGGGGGATTTTTTTTTACTTTACAGATTTTACAGGGTTTTAAATTTACAGTTTCAAAAAATAATAAAAACCTTTTACAGATTTTTTTAAAATCTTTTTTCTCTTTTTATAAAACCGAAAGGTACAGGAAAATAATTTTCATTAAATTTTCTTTTTTCAGCTTTTATTTTTGTATGTGTGTTTATTTTTATTTTTAGGTACAGTGATAGCTTGGTGTTCTGCTGTTCTTCTAAAATTTTTTGATAAAATGCATACACCATCCTTGTCATTAGTTAAAATCATTTCCTTTAATTTTTTCAAAATATTATTATTTTTGAAGAATCGTAATTCAGTCTTATTCCTTTTACTTTACAAACAGCCGATTCAGTTTGAGTTTTGGTAGAAAATATCTTATAGCTATAATTTTTAGGTCCTCCACTTACAAATTCTGTAATGTAGCTTCCAACTCCAAAAGACTCAAGCTCATCTGTCATATCTCTAATAAAGTTTCCCGTAGGAGGTTCATACTCGCCATCTTTTGAAATATATATTACCGAGTCTGTATTGTAATATAAAACAAGTTCTTCTAATTTTTCAAGAAAACTATATAATTTTAGTCGAGCTTGTGCTGTTGTATAACAAGCTATACATACGTTGACAGTAGAAAGCGAATCTACATCCTCATTTTTTGTATTTCCAATTTACCAAAAGTGTTTCTGTGTTAATAATCATTACATGTACAACATCTTTAAAAAAAATCCCTGTAAAAACCTCTTAAATTATAAAATAAAAAAATTATAATCACATTCCCACATTTCAATTACCTCATATCCAGATGATTTTAGTCGCTCTGATTTTGCTACAGTAAATTCAAATCTAGCATCCATTGTATCGAATTCAGTTTTACTTACCGGCTCGTTACGCCTATAACGAAAACATTTTGGGTGACCATGATAGTAGCATCCATGAAATTCAAAAATTTGTTTTGTTTCCAAACACAACCCATCTACTTTTAATCCATTTACAATTCCTTCTCGTTGTTTACCAGCGTGACAAATATTGATGCATCTCTGATCTTCTTCCCAAATTAACCATTGAAGAGCTTTTTTTGATTGTATATCTGTAAGTCTATAGCCATTTTTTGGTATTAAGCCAATTATCTCTGTTTTAAAAAATTTCTACGGAAAACTAAATTGCATGCCTTCGATAAAAGGACACACATTGCTTTCTTCTAACATAAGATTCCTAAATTTTATACAAGCTTCCGTTAAAATATATACATCGTTTTTACAGTAATCTTCCAGCTCGGTTTGCATATTAAATTCAGTATGTTCATTTTCTTCATACCAAGCGATAAATTCTCTACGATCATTTTCTGTCATTGGATCGATACCATAATAGTGTTTAATGGCAATGGTCCAATGTAATTAGCATTTTCTCTAGTATTGAATAAATGTGGAAAATGACCTTTTTTATATTAACAGATAATTCAAAAGCTTTCCGAAGTTTAGCCAGTGCCATTGGCAAATAATTTAACGAATCTAAAAACTTTATGTTATTTATTTCCATTTGAATAATTTTTGTTCCTCTGATGATTAATTTGGGTTGTAAATTACTTTTAATCAATAGTTCATTTAAAATGAATTGATGATCAAAACTTTGTCCATTATCAGCCAAAACCGTAACTTTCTTAAAGTTTTTTGCTAATCCAAAAATATAATCAACAAAACCTGAAATTACATTTGTTTTTAAAACTTTTGTCCTATAACCACATTTTAAGCAAAAATAGAACTTAGATTCATTTATGCAACGATTGCATCTTGTAGAGAGAACACACAGATTTGGTACGTGTAATTTAACATCTTGTTTTTGCTTTTGGTATATTGTTGTTTCTTGCATTGTTTCTAAATCATAAAATATAAAAAGAAAATCGTCAAGAACTGGTTTTCTTGTATCAATACTAATGTAACAATAATGATTTCTTTCTACAAATTTTTTACACTGTTTGCAAAACACAGTATAACATTTGTGTAAGCCACGCTTAACTGAATATAATTTGAAGCATTTCAGACATTTATGAACTTCTGAGCACATATTTTTAGAAAGTTTTCTAAAGCAGTTTTCTCCTCTGAAAGATCGTTTACATGTAATACACGAAGATAGGCTATGTCACTCCGAGCACAAAAATCCCATGTATTTTAAAGGGGGCAAAATTCAGATATTTTCCAGTGTGGCCGTTGTAGCTAAACTTTGCGGTACATGCTAATGTACTAAACTGCAAAGCTTTTTTCATTATAAATTATACTACCATGAAATGAAAAAGCTTTTTCTAGAAAGATTACATATCCATACATACACTTTATCATAAGGGAGAAAAAAAATGCTAAAGAAAAACGCCCGTATAAACTAAATAACAACAAAAAGAAAAAAATTTAAAAAATAAATTAAACCTATGCAGATTTTTTTTTTACAGCTTTTTCTTGAACGATTTAATGTAAACTAGATTTATTACATTTCACATGTAGAGTAGATTTACTACATTAAAAACATTATTTGTAGCTTAAAAATGAATTAAAAGTTTTACCAGAAATTATATATAAATCCTAGTTTTACTAATAAGGAACATTTATGAATTATGAAAAGAAAATTTATTGATGTGTAACAATTGTATAGATATACATACATAGTTATATTAACTCAATATAGTGCTATTATAAGTTTTTGATTTATGCTAATAAAGTTTTTGTGATAAGAAAATGTAATTAATTAATAAAAAAAAAAAAAAAAATAAATAAATAAATGTACTAAATCTACTCTACATTTTTCTACGTATCATAAATAATATTATTGCGCTTTCAATTTGCCATCGGCAAAACATAAATTTTATATTTGTTAAAAGAAAAAAACTATTGATTATAATGAATCATGTGGCTTTTTCAATCTCAAATTTTTTGATTATTTTTGTTTATATTTTTGTTTTTGCTTTAAACTTTTATCACGGTAGATGTAATACAAAATGCAGGAAATGTAATAAAAATTAAATAGATATTGATGCATAAGTGATTGTTACCTAAAATGTGAAACGCATATTAATTAGAAACGTAAATATAATCGTATTTGTGAGCCTCTTATAAAATTTTTCATACAATATACTTTAAGCGCAATAGTTTAAGCACTTAAAAAATACTGAAATAATCATAATATAAAACAGAAAAAATATGTATAAAAGGTTTAACAAATTAATGCCTGCTCTTACGCATGCGCATTATATTCATTCTTAATACAGGCAACTAATTATTTCAAAAACACTTCCACTTTAACAAAATCTAATATTTTTTGAAATATCAATAAATTAAAATACAGCTTTTAAAAAACTTTATTCATTTATAATTTTATACTATTATTTAAGAAAACTTTAAGTCCTAAAAGAACAATTTTTAATTTTAGTACCCCAAAGGCACCTTAATGATGGGAGTAGATTTAAAAATAGTAGTAGAATGGAGTAGAATTTCAATAATTTTATAAAGATATTTTCTAGAGCTTTGAAAAACATATATAAATATATATATATTTGTATATAATATATATATACATCTGTATAAAAAAAAAAAAATTTCCCCGGTCATCTTTATATTTGAAGAATAAAATCAAAAGAGTTTAAAAAAATTGGTTTTGACTATAAAAATAAAAAAAATTGCAGAGATATTTCAGGGTAAAAAGCTGTTTTTTTTAGCACATTTTCAAAAAATTTTGTAAAAATGTGCCTATATAGCTTCACTCTGTCCGTCCGTCCGTCCGTCCCTTTTTACCTACAATTGACAAAAAAATATCAGGAATGGGTAGGTATTGCAATAAAAATAATTTAATGTTAAAACTTTTTTTTTGTAGCCCTCCCCGTTACGGAGCTACAGCCCCACAAAGTCGAAAAAGCCCCATATTTAAACAGTTATAATTAGAGTTCTATAAAGTATATCTCCAACCTGAAAACGGTAACAGACAGCTGTTTTTATAAGCTTTACAAATTTTTAAAAGTCAATTGAATAGGGTTACCATACGGTACTAAAATTTAAC